>CM045770.1:70976864-71176864 GCA_025200525.1 Camellia lanceoleosa | reverse complement strand
TGGCAGACCAATCGGTTGAGAGATGAGATAGTGAAATACTGTTCCTAGATGAAGACATTCTACATGTGGAAGAAACATAGGCGATTTACTTTGTGGGCGGCTAATCGATGCGGTTATGGGATAAGTGTGTTGTTCATAACTTGCAGATGATTTCTACATACCCTTAGTGTTCAAGCTCTGGTTTAGGTGTCCAACAATGAGCAGAATATGAGGTGCATTCTTTGGTTTGAAGCGCCCTAGAACTAGGGGCAAAAAGGTTAGATGTAATTGGAGATTAATTTGGTTGTCTCTTAAGCTACTTAGGATTGGGCGTCAAAGAACATGAAGATATATCATACGGCCTTGGATATTACGATTCCTAGGTTTGAAAAAGCAGCGTTTACACATTTGTTGAGAGAACAACCGGTTCGCGGATGCCTAACAACTTTATCTTCTATGGTAGACATCCTGGGAGTAAAGATGTGTCTAATCATTATTAATGATATCGCTGCTTACTAGATCATCGCCGCAATTGATGAAGCACAAGATGAAAACCCTGGTATTATGATATTTGGAACTTTTGGAAAAAGGCGTATCCACCATGGGCAAATGCCAAAAACAAGCGGGGAATATGGCATCTAGCTGTCAATTTATCATTTACGAGGGCAAATTATACAAAAGAGGCCATCACAGGAATGCATAAGCTATCGTGGAGGAATAGAAATCAAAAGCGTTTTATGGAAATTTGTCCACGGAGGAGAGTGTGGAGTTTACATGAGCGGTGTGATGTTGGCTGGAAAATCCTTGAACAAGTTTATTACTAGTCAACTATGGAGAAGGATTATATTGGTTTTGTTCGGTGATGCCACAAATGTCGGTCCATGCTAATTACATGAATATTCCGCCATTAAAGCTCTACAACATATTGACCATGGCCTTTCTTGTCTGAGAATTGATGTTATTAGTGCGGTGACACCAAAGAGATCAAATGGGCATGAGTTCATTACGGTATGCAATCGACTACTTTACTAAATGGGTGGAGGCCCAGTCTATTACGTGTTAAAAGCATCACATGTGGCTAAGTTCATTAAGAACAACATTATTTGCCAATATGGGGAAAAGCGAGATCATTTTCAATAATGGCTCGCACTTCAAGAAAGAGGTGGTGGATCTACTTGAGAAAAATAATGTGGCTTTTCATAAGTCATCGGCGTCTGAACTGAGACCAATGGAATTTATTGAGGCTATGAACAAAAATATCAAAAATATCTTGCAAAAAATGATCGAGACCTACAGGGTTGCACTTTAGGGCTCCAAAACCTCAATCCAAACATCTACAAGGGCAACCCCCTATTCTCTCGTCTATGGGATAGAGGCTATTTTGCCAATTAAAATTGAAGTGTCGTCGCTGCGGATTATGGCTGAGTGTCAGCTAGTAGAGGCATATTGGCGTGAGTAAATTTAAGAGTTAATCTTTGTTTGATGAGAGGAGGCTAAGGGTATTGTATCATGTCGGGGCTACCAGCATAAAATTGCTAGGGCTTTTAATAAGAAAGTTAAGTTCAGGAATCTTAAGGAGGGAAACTTGGTATTGAAAGACAACCGGGCTCTCATTCATGACCCTAAGGGCAAATTCAGACCCAATTGAAATGGTCTTATATCATCAAATCTATATCACAGTCGGAAAGGCGATTATTCTCATGGACTTGGATGGCTTGGGTTTTAGTGGTGATCAATATAGACAAATTGAAGAAATATTACTTACTGAAGGCTTGCTGGGCGAAAACCGAAAGGGCGACCTATGCAAAAATTAGAGCAAGAAACAAAGAAAAACTGAGCTCGCAAGGTTGAAAACCCTAAAGGGCGACTTTTGTGACACCCGAATTTGTAAATTTAATTCAACACTGCAATAAAAAGAATTCTTTATTAGTATTAAAATAATAATAATAATAATAATTAATGTTATGATTGTAGATGATAAAATGTAATCTAATTTTGGGCCTAATGCGAATTAAATCCCATAAAAAAAGAAAAAGAAAAAAGGTGATTTATCACCATCCTAATGTATAGGATGGTGACTAAGTGAGTACCTTAGGCCATGTAACAAGGAAGAAAGAATGCCACTTGTTGCACAGGTGGCCAAACCAAAAACAAACCACTTGCTATAAGCCATGCAAACATGACTATAAATAGGGCCATACTTGCATAGTAAACTTGTGATAAGAACAAAATTGGAAACCCTTAGCGATGGCTTGAAGAGAGTATAGCTAGGAGTTGTAGTAGGAAAATAAAGGTTAAGGGTCAATCTCAAGGTGAGTTATATTATATCTTGAGCTACCATAACATATTTTAAATATATCTTGAGTTACCATAATATATTTTGAATGTTTTGAACTACTATAATTTATTTTATATGATTTATATTTTATGATTATGTTAATGTTTCGATTACGTGGATTATTTTCTAAACTCCATTTACTTAAATTGAAACCCATGGATATGTTTATTTAAATTTTAGAAATTATTTGATAATAATCTTCTAAACAATTATTTTCTGTAAGTACCACCACGGGAGTCCCATGCCTTGAGGGATTTAAATAACTATTGGCCCCTGTTTGGCCACTTTGTGGTCCTCTGTTTGTCATTGATTCATTAACCCATGTTCTGATTGTCACTCTAGTTACCTGATTACATTACGATTTGTACGTGGTTATAGTTATTTCGTAATTTTATTTGATTTCTTTCAATTAAATAATTTATTTATGCAACTTAAATTATATTAATGTTTTAGCTAAATAATTATCCATGACTATTTTGTGCCCCTATACTCACAGTATAATATTTCTTACTCTGCTATGTGCTTATAGCTGTTACCCCTTTTAGGTGATGAGACTTAGCAGGATCACGATGGGGAACGAACCGTTGTGTTATTATTTTTTTATTTTATTTCTTTTTTTTAAGATTTCTATACGTATTTTGATTGGACTCTTGTAATAAAATAAAAGTCCAAATAACTTTTTTGTTGCTTTTAATAAACTTTTAGTATCCAATTATTTTATTTTGATTTATTTAATTTATCGATTGCGTTACCACTCTGAAATTTTAGAATTATTTTATTTTATCTTGTTCTTGACGCTTGAACCTTTGGGTATTGGGTTTGAGTTGTGACAAAAGTGGTATCGAGCAATGATTTTTTTAAATAAAAAAAAATTGTATACCTTTTTAAAATTTTCTGTATAATTATTCACATTATTTGTAATTCACATTATTTGAATTGGAATTTTTTTCTTTTAAAAAAATAAAAAAAAAAACCCTGAGTGTCTATTAATAAATATGTATATATATTGTCATAAAATAAAAATAAATAAGTACTATACTTGGTCCAACATTATTATTGTTTAATTATATATATATATATTGTCATAATAAAAAAATAATAATAATAAATGAAATATTGTGTCTAACATGATTTAAATAAATATTTGGTAGGCTAAGTTTTTCTGTGTTGTAGGACATGGCACACCAGGAATAACTGATTTCGTTCGAGCCCCAAGGAGTGCATCTGGCCCCTAACCTATTAGAGGGATAGGGGGACTCAGAGTGCACTATCGGACAGACCCACTTCAACCTTGACCGACTCATGGGGAGACCAGTATATTTGTAGGTCGACCCTGATGAGGACTACCTATTTTATGAACTTAGTGGGCTAGCACCGAAAGAGATTCATTGGGTTGGTGGCGTCGTCAAATTAGTACATTCGCATTTCTTAGTTGCTCCCTTACCCCCTGGCTTTGCTAAGAGGAGAGGGAATATATACCTTAGCAGCCATATTCACACTATTACACCTCTTCTACAGCACTTTGTCCAAACCCTAGCTGTGGACTACACTACAGTACCAAATACTTAGAGATGCCGGTGCGACTCATTGGGCGGTAGTTTTAGGGATATGACCACGGTGTATCGGTCTACATGGTCCAAGTAGTTTGGCGCTGTTTTGGGATTAAGCTCAGTGGATGGGAGTTTGAGTCCCTTGTACAGCAGGAGTTCCCATGGCTGTTCCACGGCCTAGTCTTCCAGAGCCAGTTTTCGTAGAGGCTTAGTGACCTATTCTAGGAGCATGGTAGAGATGTCGCTAATCTTTTTTCTTTTTGGGGGTGACAATAACTAGTCTAATCCTTATATTTTTGTATCGATGGGATTAGAGATTAACTCTTGGCTTGGACTAGCATATATCTATAGTAACAATGATGTTTTATGTAGTATTAATGAGGTAATATTAATGTGGTAGTAAAACTAATAAAACTAATATGTTATATATGGCGTTGCATCAAAGTTATATCAATATGATGCCACATTTATATCATTTTACCTTGTAGTAATGGCTAATGATGGAAATGGAACGGATCATTGGTCAGCGTCTTGATCAATGGAGCAAATCATGGAAAGAGCAGTTACTAGTTTTCTGCGAGCCCTACAAACCAACATTAATAACGGATTGCCTGAATGACGAGAAGAACCAACTACAATAAAATAGTTCCAAGACTTGAAACCTACCATATTCACTGGCAGTACAAACCCACTGGTGGCAGAAGCTTAGGTTAGAGATATGCAAAAAAAATTTCGCACACTACCTTGTACAGAAAGGCAGAAGGTGACTTTCGCTACATTCATCTTCAAAGACGATGCACAAGAATGGTGGCTACTTACCTGGAGAAAAGAAGATATTACGACTTGGGCGATTCTTAGAGGTATTCTATAAAAATACTTTCTAGATTAAGCTCACGGAACAAAAAGCATCGAATTCATACATCTAAGGCAAGGAACCATGATAGTGGCCAAATCTGAAAACAAGTTCATAATGGCACGATTCACGACATATGTTATCAGAAGATCGAAAAGCCGGAAATTTGAGCGAGTTGAATCCTAAAATCAAGGATAGGCTGTAGGTTTTGAAACTACCAATCTATGCGATGGTGGTAGATTAAGTTTACATTGCGGAGAAAGGGATTAAAGCCTTGCGTTAGGGAACCAAGCGGAGGAAGCGATTCGAGGAAAGAGATAACAAAAGACCCGATGTCGCCTCCCAAAAAAGAGTAAATCTGCACAACCGGTTCAAGCAATCAGGTCCTACAAATCCCGGAGGTGGCACCATTCCAACTTGCTTTACGTGTGGAAGGATTCATTGGGGACAATGTCGTCGAGACACGGGAGCATGTTTTAGATGTGGCCAAGTTGGCCACTTGCTGAGAGATTGTCCCAAGCTTACGATCCTCTGATGACCCTCTAAACCAGTCCGAAAACCCGCGGTACCTGGAGGAGTGAGGAAGGACCAATAACGCCAAGGAAAAGCCTTTGCCCTAGTGCCTGGAAACCTAAAAGCTACAGGGAATGTTGTGTTAGGTATACTTTCTGTTGGTGGTCACTTAGCCCATGTTCTCTTTGACTCTGATATAACTTATTCTTTTGTTACACCATACTTTGCTACCAAGTTGGCATTAACGCCCGAACCCTTAGGTGATATACTATCTGTGTCTTTTCCTTTTGGAAACTCCTCCTTTAGTGCTGATGTGTACAAATCTTATTCTGTATCCTTAAAAGGGGAAACCTTACACGTAGACTTGATTCCCCTCTGCATTAGTACCTTTGATGTGATCTTAGGAATGGATTGGTTAGCTTCCAACCACGCCTCTATTGATTGTGAAGCCAAAAAGGTCTTCTCAGGTCACAAACCAACTCGAGCTTGTATTGAATGAACTAGTCTCTCCTCCATGTGTTATATCCTTGAGACACAACGGCTTCTAAGAAAGGGTTATTGTAGTTGTATTTGTTATGTGATTGATACACAACAAGAAACTCCCATGTCGATACAATCTTTGTGGTTGAGAATTCGAATGTATTTCTGAAGACCTACAGCACCGGTTGGTGAAATCGAATTCACCATTGAAACCCAACGGTACACAACCAATCTCAAAGTCCCTTCAGTATATCCATGATAGAATTAAAAGAATTGAAGACTCAACTCTAGGCCGAACAAAGGTTTCATTTGACCAAGTACCTCACTATGGAAGCTCGATTACTATTTGTAAAGAAAAAGGATGGTACGATGAGGTTATGCATCGATTATCAAGAGCTAAACAAAGTCACCATAAAAAATCGGTACCTTCTGCCATGAATCGATGACCTGTTTGACCAACTGCAAGGCGCCAAAGTATTCTTAAAAATTGACTTGCGTTCTGGCTACCATCAACTAAAAGTCAAAATGGAAAACATCAAAAAGATTGCCTTCAGAACTCGTTACGGGCACTACGAGTTTCTCGTCATGCCATTTGGCATCACAAATACTCCAATAGCCTTCATGGACCTCATGAATCGAGTGTTCAAACCTTATCTTGATGAGTTCGTCATTGTCTTCATTGATGACATTCTCATACACTCCAAATCACCAGAAGATCATGAGCACCACTTGTGGAGAGTTCTACAGACACTGCGTGATCACAAGCTTTATGCCAAATTGAAGAAATGTGACTTCCGAATCACTAGTATACACTTCCTTGGTCACGTCATTAATAAAGATGGCATCTCAGTTGACCCCTAAAAGGTTGCAGCAATCGTGGATTGGCCACGACCTACTAACGTGCCCGAGATTCAAAGCTTCTTGGGTCTAGCCGGCTATTACCGACGCTTCGTGCAAGATTTCTCGACGATAACATCTCCCTTAACCCAGTTAACTCAGAAGAACACACCCTTTGAATGGACAGACAAGCAAGAATGTTGCTTCCAAGAATTGAAGAACAGACTCGTGACGGCTCCTATACTAGCAATCCCTTAAAAATAGAAGGGTTCGTAATTTATAGTGATGCCTCATACAATAATTTGGGTTGCATTCTTATGCAAAATGGGAAGGTCATTGCATATGCCTTACGTCAACTAAAGACCCACGAGAAGAATTACCCAACCCACAATCTGGAATTAGCCGCGGTAATCTTTGTCCTTAAAATCTAGCATCATTATCTCTATGGAGTAACCTGCGAGATTTACACAGATCACAAGAGTCTCAAATATCTGTTTACACAAAAGGAATTGAATATGAGGCAATGACGATGGCTAGAATTTATGAAGGACTACAATATAGAAATCGATCACCACCCTGGCAAAGCTAACGTAGTAGTAGAAGCATTGAGTCGAAAGACGGCCAAAAGTTTAGCATATACCCTTATTCCCCGGAAGATCAATGGACTGCTTGCCAACATAATCGTCGAATCCAAGCTGATTGAAGAAATTAGAATCCGCCAATGTGAAGATAAACTTTTGAAGAAAAAGTGTGAGAAACAAAGAGGCACGCCCGATCTTGACTTTATAATCAGCAATGGGATGCTAAAATTCCAGAATCGAATTTGCGTACCTGACCTTCCAGAACTCAAGAAAAAGATATTGGTAGAAGCTCATAGCTTGAGGTTTGTGATCCACCTTGGCAATACAAAAATGTATCACGATCTGAATGAACGCTTCTGGTGGACTGGAATGAAGAAAGACATAGCAAGCCACATACCCAAATGCCTGCATTGTCAATAGGTTAAAGCAGAACATCAGAGACCTGTTAAATTATTGCAACCATTCCCTATTCCTGAATGGAAATGGGAGCACATTACTATAGATTTCGTGGTCGGGCTACATGATCGATGTCGAAGAATGATGCAATATGGGTTATCATATATCGATTGACAAAGTCGGCGCATTTTCGACCAATCAGAATCATGTACTCCTTACTAAGTTTGCCACTCTATACATTAAAGAAATCATTCGTTTGCTCGGCATCCCAGTTTCAATCGTATCTGATAGAGGCCCGCACTTTATGTCTCATTTCTGGAACAAATTGCAAGAATCTTTGGGAACCACTCTGAAGTTTAGCACAACTTATCACCTGGCGATGAGTAATCTGAAAGAGCAATCCAGACTTTGAAAGATATATTCGTGTGTGTGTGTGTGTTAGACCTCAAAAGGTAATTGGGATGATCACCTACCTTTGGTGGAGTTAAGCCTATAATAATAGCTACCATACAAGTATTGAAATGACACCATCTGAGGCACTATATGAAAGAAAATGTCGATCACCTCTATGTTGAATGAAGTCGAGGCAGAAGCTGGTAGGCCGAGATCGTGCAAATTACAAGTGATAAAGTTCAACTTATCCAACAACGAATCGCACTACTCAGGTTGCCGGAAAAGCTATCTTGAGATACGGAGATGAGACTTAGAATTTTAAATAAGCGATCATGTGTTCCTAAGGATCTCACCAACAAGAGGGTTATCAGATTTGGAAAAGCGAAAAAGTTAAACCCACGTTACATCGGGTCATTGAGATACTAAAAAGGATTGGTCTGTGGCATATATGCGCTTCCAACTAAACTATCGGTCTTAAATAATGTGTTTCACGTTTCAATGCTTCACCGATATCTTGGGATCGAGCATGTTGTCAATTATGAGAACACGGAAATTCAAGAAGACCTCTCATGAAGAACAACCGATTACAAATTCTTGATCGTAATGTCGGGTCCTTGAAATAAGACTATACCTCTTGTAAAAAGTCTTATGGAGAAACCATCGTGTCGAAGAAGCAACATGAAAGCGAAAGTCGAATACGAGCCAAATACCCACACCTTTTCGAAAACCAAGGTACGTCAAGTTTGGGGACAAACTTCTTTTAAGGAGAGGAGAAATGTAACACTCGAATTTGTAAATTTAATTCAATACTGTAATAGAAAGAATTCTTTATTAGTATTAAAAAAAATAAAAATAAATAATAATAATAATAATTAATGTTATGGTTGTAGGTGATAAAATGTACTCTAATTTTGGGCCTAATGTGAATTAAATCCAAAAAAAAAAATGGTGATTTATCACCATCCTAATGCATAGGATGGTGACTAAATGAGTACCTTAGGCCACATAACAAGAAAGAAAGAATGCCACATGTTGCAAAGGTGGCCAAACCAAAAACAACCCACTTGCTATAAGCCATGCAAACATGACTATAAATAGGGCCATACTTGCATAGTAAACTTCAGCAGTAAGAACAAAAATTGGAAACCGTTAAGTAGTAAGCTTGAAGAGTATAGTTGTAGGAGTTGTAGTAGGAAAATAAAGGCTAAGGGTCAATCTTAAAGTGAGTTATATTATACCATGAGCTACCATAACATGTTTTAAATATGTCTTGAGTTACCATAATATATTTTACAAATGTTTTGAGCTACCATAATTTATTTTATGGTTATGTTAATGTTTCAATTACGTGGATTATTTTCTGAACTCCATTTGCTTAAATTGAAATCTATGGATATGTTTGTTTAAATTTTAGAAATTATTTGATACTAATCTTCTAAACAATTATTTTCTGTAAGTACCACCACGGGAGTCCCAAGCCTTGGGGGACTTAAATAACTATTGGCCCCTGTTTGGCCACTTTGTGGTCCTCTGTTTGTCATGGATCCATTGACCCCTGTTCTGATTGTCACTCCAGTTATCCTTGTTCTGTTCTATTCTGTACCGTGGTTATAGTTATTTACGTAATTTTTATTTCAGTTTCTATCACTTAAATAATTTATTTATGCAACTTAAATTATATTAATGTTTTAGCTAAATAATTATCCATGGCTATTTTGTACCCCTATACTCACAGTATAATATTTCTCACTCTGGTATGTACTTATAGCTGTTACCCCTTTCAAGTGACGAGACTTAACAGGATTACGATGGGGAATGAACCGTTGTGTTGTTTTTTTTTTATATTATTATTTTTTAAAGATTTCTATCTGTATTTTGATTGGACTCTTGTAATAAAATAAAAGCACAAATGACTTTTTGTGTTTCTTTTAATAAACTTTTGGTACCCAATTATTTTATTTTGATTTATTTAATTTTTACATTTAGCTATTACTTTCTGAAATTTTAGAATATTTTATTTTATTTTGTTGACGCTTGAACCTTTGGAGTCTTAGGGTTAGGGTTGTGACAACTTTGGCAAAAGTTAGAGCGCAAAAGGATAGAGTTAATACTCGAGTGAACCTGAATCGAACTACGTAAGGCCTGATTCCTATTTTTTGGGATATGTAGGCAACTTCATCATGAAGTTCGGCCATAACCATCTCCAACTCGACCGTCCTATTCATACATATTTGATCAGGTCATCTTTTGCCATTCGGTTGTGTTGTCTTCGTTTTGGCAAAAGGACCAGTATAATGGATACGGTTACGAGCAGTTGTGATCTTTTGATTCGGGGTTGTACGTCTTGAGGATGGATTCTATGTCTGTCAAGTGGTAATCATTTCCGAAAATTGTTTTGAAAAGTTTTAATAAAAACTGATTTTCCTCAAAATTTACCCTTTTACAACTTGGACCATTTTTGGAACCAAAAGGAAAATTTTCAGTACTCACAACTTTAATTTTATTGATTTCAACACAAGTACATTCTCCAACTCTCTGATTTAGATCAAAGCTACTTTTATATCATAAAATTTGAAAAGAAATATCAAAATAGTAAAACTAGGGGCACAACTGAGTTAGGTGGCTCTACGTCTTTACTTGCACTCGTGGAAGTTTATGCAGCTAAGAATGGCCCAATTTGTTCTTCATCCTCAAACCAAGCCAAGCACTCATCAGAAAGGGCGTAATTGAAGCTAAGGGCAGGGGCCAAAAGCTCTCTCGCCCTCAAAGCAGTGAGGTACTGAGGCAAGTGTGAACCTCAAATAGGAAATGAAGCTGGGTATTCCGCCTCCTTATCTGAACGTGGTTGATCATGGCCAAACTGGTGTCTGAACCGGAAGGTGAAATAAAACACGCAGTGTGTGAGGCCAATCAACTGTATACTCGGCTAGCGGGACATGCAGTAGCTCATCTCAGGCAAATTAAACCAAGGGCAACGCCAAGCTATGTCGATTGCAGATCGGTCACACATCTAATCTCACCACAATCCCTCTGAAGGGAAATCTATTAGCTGGTGGCGAAAAAAGTAAGCTCTAGGTAAGTAGTTGGGGCAAGGGTCCACCACTTTCAGCTTATCCATCAATCATACCTAAAGAGGGATGAGAAAAATATGAGAGATTAAAACGAGAGATAGATGTTGAGAGAAAAGTAAGGAAATAGCTAGAGAGAAAAATAGAGAATGAGTGTTGAGTGTGCATTGAAATTATAAATAAGGAGGATGGGAAATAGAAACACGGAGAAGCGGCGGACTCCTTACCGTCGAGTAGTCTCTACTTGACGAAGCATCAAGGCCCATTAAAGTTTAGACCGGGCCAAACCCATGCAACTCTATCCCTCTTTCAAACATTGAGCCACTTGATCAGCAGAATCTTTGGCTCGTCAACATTAGGGGCAAGAAGGAAGTGTGTAAGCAGGCATAAGCACAGAGCATGTTGCCTATAGCCTCGCCAAAGAAGGTCACTCCTATCTCCAATAGCGGAAAATTGATGAACTAACGAGGTATGTCTAGCTCCCATCATGGGCGAGACCGAACCTTATGTACTAAAACCCATACATCAGTCCAAAAGTGCAGGCATGGTGAAAGCAGAGCTGTGACATAATTTCTTAAATCCTTGAGGATTCCATTAATGCTTGAAATTCTTTGAGTGTTAGACACAGTTCTTATGATCCGCAGTGAAACACATGTGTAATTGCGTTCGGCACCGAGCATAACATATAGAGCGGAAAGTAAAGTGGGCAGCGGCTCAAAGAAAAAAGCGTTTAGGCCAAAACCACGAAAATTCACCTTTTAAAGCGTCTAAAGTGGCTATCGATCTCGAGATAAGAATAGTAGCAGGCGGGGCGGGGATCACACTCTCAGGTCCCCGATTTGTGTGAAAATCTCCGTCCTCGGCCCTAGATCTAGCAGGAAACCTATCACCGTCCCCTAACGAGGATTAGGTTTTCCTGACCCCGAAAATTTCCCGGCCCAAATCTGTTCAACAACACCATCAACAACATTATCAACAACAACATCATCATCATACATAGATACATACATACACACACAAACAGATCTGTTTCAACAACTATATACACAAACAGATCTGTTTCAACAACTACATACACAAACAGATCATCAACAACAAATTTGTTTTCGTTCAAAAAAAAAAAAATCTATTTCAACAACACAAAATCTGTATACATACATACACACACACAAAAAAAAATCTGTATACATACATACACATACAAAAAATCTATTTCAATAACATTAAAAAAAAATCTGTATACATACACAAAATTTGTTTTAAAAAAAATTTGTGATTGTCGTGGATAGAGACAATGGACGACAAAGCCGATGGATGACGGAAGAGAGGAGGACGATCGGTAACTATGATTGCGGCAATGAAGAAGGACGATAGATGACTGTGACTGCGACGACGGAGGCGATGGACAACGGAGGAGGACGATCGGCGTCACGTATAATGGAAGTGGCGCTGATGAGGATGAGAGGTACGACAGTGAGAGAGAGAGAGAGAGAGAGAAGAGACTTCGAGAGGCGAGAGGAAGATAGAAGTGAGTGAGATGAGGATGAGGTTTGGTTTATATATATATAGAGGCTAAAATAATAATTTTATTTTGGGGATAAACGAGGACGAGGGCGGGTATGCAGTGAACCGTATTTCCGTCCCGATCTGGCGATTGGGGATTGATTTTTGAATACCATCCCCGCCCCGTTGGGGATATTTTTTGGAAAAAAATCTCTCAAATCAGGGTTGGGGGATCGGGTCCCCGTCGGGCTGATTTCAAATTGCCATCCCTAGTCTCGGAGCTTATTGTTGGGAAGGATCTCCATTTTGGATGCAAAATATCAAAATCTTGTTGTTTTGCTGAGAAAATATCTTGGGATCACTTTTTCTAGGCTTTGAGATGGAGTAGTGTGTGATAACTGGATTACGCTGACCGACATCTTTTGTTAGTGCCGACTGGCTTTCATTGGGAGCCGACCAACTCTCAATGACTGCCCAGAGCAGAGCAGTTGCAGACAAGACAAGTTCTTGCATTAGTGTACTGGAGTTGTGTTTTGAATCTTATCTTGTTTGTATCTAGTGTTGTTTAGTGTTTTTAGGTTGTTTTTATTTTATTTTTCTGTCATCGAGTTGTATTTTATATTTTGGTAGTTGTAAGTTGTTATCGATTAGAATCAATTCAAAACAAGCATTCACAGTTATATGATCTTCTATAAGATTATCATGCAAGCGTCATTCATTCATCACATGTCACGTTATACAAGAGAAGTCATCAAAATATTCTTTTTATAGCTAGAGGGTCCACCTCCGATTATTGTTTTTAAAAGCAAATATAGCAACAAAAAAAAAGAAAAAAGTTTTCAAAAACAAAATACAAGGGTCTATCTAAAGCTAGTTCCTAACTACAAAGCAAAAGAAAAGAAAGAAAAGTGAATCACCAACCCATCCTAGCCCTCTTCCTCCTCGGCTGCAGAGGAGGTGCATCATTATCATCACTGGGGCTACTGGACTACAAGTTAACCTCCTCTCCCTCGTCCTCGGGGGTCGTAGACCCATCAAAAGACTCTTCCGAAGGTAAGCGCTGCCTCGCTTGGCCTCTCCCCCAATCAGCTCTTCCTTGGCCTCTCACTAGGCCCTGTCTCATTCTCCTCCCAGTTGGAGGAGGTCTTGCGGGTGCTGCTGGCGCTGGCTCAAGCTGAAAAGAGGATAAACATCAGTAAGAAGTAACAAAAGTATAGGCAGTGTGGCAACAACAGTGACCAAATGATAAAGTATACCTCTATCCCATGGGCAGCCAAAGCAGTCTGTCTCCTCCATACCATGAGAAGTAGGCTTTCAATCGCTCAGAGAAGGTCGTCAGCATACGCCCCGGGTACCTGCAAAAGGAAGAGCATTTGAGAACAGTGAACAGAAATAACAAGGTACAGTGAATAGAAATAACAGGGTATAGTGAACAAAAATAACGAAGGACAACAAAAGTAAGGTGTAGTGGGTAGAAGTATAAATGAATGTGTACCTCCTCAATGTCGGGAGAGATCACCAGCCTGCAATCCTTCTCCTCGATATGCTCAAGGGGAATCTGCTCAATCACCCTATTCGGTCATATGTATATGACCTCGGTGGGAATCATAATAAGCTTAGAAATGGAGGTGGCAGCCTCAGAAAGTACGTGAGTTGTGGCAGTAAGGGCACTTCTAGCAGCAGCGGCGGCAGCCTCGAGAAGCGCGTAGGTTACACCCTTGCTAAGAGGTGCCATCACCCGATCCCGCAAGAATGCAATGAAATCGCCGACCCCATGGTATTTGTCACTGTCCTCTCCCTGCATCAAGAGGTCGATTATAGGCTCATCGTGAAGATCATCGGCAATCCTCATACCGGGAGGAGGAGGATGTGGAACATCAAGATTAGCCCAGCCTCGGGTCTGGCGGATGAACCGCTCCTCCAAGTAGTATGCCCTACCAAAGGGGCCCTTGAAAAGGATCCGCATGGTGGAGGCCTCTATCTGACGACATAAATCACCTTCAAAGCACGGGGATGCCCCGAGGATGCCGATCAACTTTGTGAACAGAATATGCAAAGCAAGGCTAAGCGGTATAGAACCAGTGCAGTATGGGACAACCGTATGAATAACAGTGCAGAGTGGGACAATAGCATGGAAAGAGTAAAATGAAAGACTAGTATTTTATTACCTGATTTGTGGTGATAGTGTCAAAAAAACGGCGGCAGTAGGGGAAGTCTCGGTCCACACGGCGACGCCACTCAAATCGGGAGTTGTAATCTTTGGGAGCGAGTCTTGACAGCAAGTGGCGTACTATGACCAGAACAAGGGAGGTGAAATATGTGTAAACCCATAGTTGTAAAAAAAAAAAGAAGGGTAGATAAGCATTTGTGAACAAAGCAATTATAAACAGACCAGATAAGATAAGCAAGAAATGTAAAGTGAAACTGAAAAGAAGGAGTGTAAGGTATACCTCCCAGACTCTCCAGTAACCACCAAGCAAGTCTGCCTTACGGCGGGATGCGAAGCTTATGTAGCAGTATAGGATGGCCAGGTCGGCACCACCCAGTCATACTCCTTCACCTGTTGAAGATGCACTAGTGCCCTTAAGAGATATAGCCCAACGGTATTTTCCTTATTCGCAAACAAGGTAGTATTGAGGAGATACAAAAGAAATCCGCGAGTGTACTGGGCGACATCCTCCGGAGTAGTTGGTTGAAGATCGGAGAAGTACTCCAAGAACTAACTGTACCTCACCATCCCAAGACCAGCAGTGTCTGGGGTCGCTCCAAGGAGGTGAATCTATACGGCCCTCCACTGTGCCATGTCAGGATCGAAGGGGATCAGGCCGCAACTCTAACTCGCAGGGCGGTGAGCATCGAAAAGTCGTATGGAGTCAGAATCATCTCCGCGATCGACGAGAAGTGGAACGAGTTTGAGGTGTCCCACCATCTCTCTACCAAGGCCCTGTAAAGCAGTGGCTCAACCCTTATCTGTATGAGCCTTGAACAGAAAGGCCCGAAGCCGACTGCGTCGACCAATGCACGAACCTCCTCAAGGAGCCCCTCGTACCAGTGCCTGGGGCCAAAAATAGACCCGTAACTTTTGATCCTCTTGGCCATCACCTGTAGTATGGGAATGTTGTCAGTGTCTGCAATATATTGAAAGGAATTCAAATAAATGCTCAAACAAGAAAAGAATAGTGCTTACCGTAGAGGCATCGGCGGACAAGTGCTCGGAGGGCTCCCGCAATAGGATGTCCTCGTCGATCCCCGGAATGAGGCCCTCAAATCGTAGGATACCACTCGGGGTCAAAGCGTGTGTACGTGGCTGGTAGGTATCCACCTCAAATGGTCTGTTAGCAAGAGAAGGCAACACCGGCTCAGGCATGGAAGGAAGGATATCGTTGGCCTCTATCTCCTCCTCTAGCCCGGCCGTATTTCGTTGGGTGCCAGTTGGCTCCAAATGCAAACCAATTCAGTTTTTTTTATTATTTCATTTTTTTAATATTGTTTTATTTTTGTGCATCTCAGTGTTGGGCTTTGGTTAAAATATATATATATATATAGAGAGAGAGAGAGCAGAAGCAGAAAAATAGAAAAACAAAAGAGAGGAAAAACAAAGAAAAGAGAATAAGAGAAAAGAGTGAAAAAGAAAGTGAGCAAAAAATGGGGAGAACATAAAAAGAAAAAAGAAAATAACAGAAAAACAAAAGAGAGGAAAATCAAGAGAAAAGATATATGAAAAGCAAAAAAAATCGAGAGAAAAGAAAGAAGAAATAGAAAAGCAGGTGAAGAGTTTTGTATTTTGCTCGGTTTCAATTTGATTAATTCATAGGTGGTTACATTCACAGGTGTTTACATTTGTAATTATTTAATCAAATTTTTTATCAGTTCGTAGTTGGGCTCATAATTTGTTTTGTTTAAAGTTGTTCCGAGGTCATACTTATTTCGCTACTCATTTCGTCAATTCATGCTTTGGTCCATCATCTCATTGTTTTGAGCATTTAATTGACAAACTTGTTCTTAAATTTGCTAATCCAAGCTTGGTTTTAGATTGGTGCGTTCCCTTTTTAATTGTGAGTTTGTGTTTATTATTTTGCCTGTTGGGGTTCATGGCTTCGTTCTCTGAGGCCTCCCTGGGGATGAGTTTATCTTGTTCTATGCTGAAGTTGTTTGCTTCTCCGTCAGACCAACTTTTTCTCCTCTCACTTGCGACGTGTCAAGATTGTTTGCCTTGGTTAAAAACAACAGGTGCGCCTGTTTATTCACACCACATTTCCTTCTCTCGCGTAAGACGCGTCAGGATTGTTCACCTTGGTTAAAAATAATAAGTGCACCTATTTGTTCACACCATCTTTTCTCCTTTCGTGTGCGACGCGTTAGGATTGTTCTCCTCGGTTAAAAAAGCGAGTCGCTGTTTGTTCACACCATCTTTTCTCCTTTCGCGTATGACCGTCGAGTTGTTTTCTCAATTAAAAACAGCAGGTGTGCCTATTCGTTCACACCAATCTTTCCTCATTTCGCATTCGACGTATCAGGATTGTTCTCCTCGGTTAAAAACAGCAGGTGCGCTTGTTTGTTCACACCATCTTTCCTTCTTTTGCGTGCAGCGTCGAGTTACTTTTCTCGATTAAAAAGCGGCGAGTCTTTGTTCGTTCACACCAATCTCTCTTTCTTTTGCGAGTGACGCGTCAGGATTGTTTTCGTCGATTGAAAGCATCAGGTACGCCTGGTGTTCATACTGCCCTTGTAGCTTTTCGTCCTTTCTGTATGAGGCATAGTTAGGTTTGCATTTTCTTACATCCTCTTTACGTAAGACGTAGTTTAGTTTGTGCTTTCTTTGTCCTTCCCATGGGAGACGTGGTTATTTACTCGTTTCTGTCCATGTGAAACACGGCTTAGTTTGTTGTGCTTGGATTTATACTTTTGTTCAAGTGTTGTATTTCTGTTATCACTTGTTGCATTGTTTCATCGCTTGTTAGCATATATGTGCATGTGTCATCGCATTATTTCATTGCATGATCATAAGTTATGGTTCCCGTATATTATTTTGCATTTCGCCCTTAAACTACACAGGTTTGATTCCTTGCAAAGGGATACATAGGCAACCTTCGGGTTCAACCTTTGGCATTCGTATTTTTGATTTGTTTTCTTGCCCAAGTCTTACGGCCTCGTCAAATGGGTCATCTTTGGGCTTTAACATTCACTCACGTCATTTTATGACTTCGAGTTCTGTCAAAGAGGGGCAACTGTAGACACCACATTTTTGACCGCCGGCAAGACTTGGACACTTTGTCCTATGCACTTAATGATGAAGTCGTACTAAGTGTGATTCAAAGTCTTAACGAAGGAACGTAAGCTTGCGCTCCAAAACCAATCCCAAACCCTTCATAGTCATACTGTCTTTGCCCCACAAATTCATTATTGAACATCATGCCACCCTATATTGAGTTTAAACCAGTGGAACAGGGGAAAACTTTAGGCGCCGGTTGGAACACATTGGGCGCCGGTTGTAGCTCATCGAGAACCGGCCGGACTTTCGATGGCGGCTACTAATACAGGTAGGAATGGGCTAGTGTCCATTTTGGAGATATTTTCAACCTATTTTGCTTGAATTCTATAAAAACAAGATAATACCTCTATTTTGAGAATTTGGAAAATTTCTCTGAACCTATACACAAGAGAGAGCTCTTTCTATCTACACAAGTCATCTTTAAGCTAACCTATCTCTCTTGATCAATATCCATACACCATGCATCACCTTAGAACCTCGGTTGAGCTTTGTGTATCACAATTCAAGCTTGAGAGTGGGCTTGAATCAAGTTTGTGTTACAAACAAAACCTTACTTCTTTGAGAGGTATAAGCTTGCCACCTACGTAACAACGCTTGATGAGACCTACTTCTGATTCGGACTCCCTTTTTTGTTGCGGTTCTAAATCTCGAACCAAAGAGTCCAAATCCGGCAAATCGTTTTGAAGAAAAACAGATTTTTTGAAAGAAGTGCCAAACATGGACTTTGCCGGATAATGAGTCGCCACCTAAATATTTTTAAAATGGGAAATTTAGGAAACCACGACTCGGTGCGAAAGGCCGCGTGTCCGTCATTACCAAAGTTGGCTCGGGAACTTGGAGTACGATTAGGAAGGTCACATCGTGAGCACCTCTCGCCGGTCAAAGAGCCTCTACTAACCATGATATCTGTTTTTGAAAACTTTGTGAGTTCTTATTAGATTATTAGCCTAGGTTACTATGTGATGCTCATGACAAACAAGTATTGACAGGTCGTCTGAATTGAAATAAACATCTCATGTTTGTTTGTGAAAAATGGTTTGCTACCCAGTAGGCTTAAAATCTGATTTTGCCACAATCTAGTGGGCTTAACAAACAATTGATGAATTGCTCCAATTCGATAACTCAACCTCCACCCACGGGCATTCAAGGCGGTTATATCACATAAGCATATAGCCTCATGGTAAGCATCTTTGTCATGGCAACACTCACATGCATGCAAGGATGCTAAAGCATAAAACTTACCTGTACTCCAAGCCAAAACAGAAAACTTATTAGAAATCATGCATGATCCTAAAATATCTGAGAATGCCTAATGCAACACATGCAAAGATGTAATTATAAGCGGGCTCGGCTATTCTAAAGATGGCATGTGAGATGCAACTATCAAGTACTCAACTTGGAATTGAAATACAAATGCGGTTTGCATGATGTCGAGCGATGCATACTGTCTGAGATGAATGATGCAAACATCTTTGTCATACGGTATGCTAATTGAAATATGCCCTATATCTAACCATTCAGCGGGTAAATAAAAGGGAGAAAGAAATGGGGTTGGAAGACATACATCACACTCACACACCCTTATTACATTTATGCCCTCATGAGGTCGAATAAATATCTGATCCGAATAAAAGAATATCTGATCAGGAAATAAATATACAAATTTCTAATTAATTGACAAATTAACTAAGAAAGGCATAAAATGGCGTGCAAGCCGAGGCGCCTTATACGATAGATGCATGCCGGTTGAAATTTGGCCTGGAAATCCTTTGGAATGCTGATTAGCCTCTGTTTGCGGTATTTCTCGAAATGGCGTCCGACTCAAAGTTGCTAAACTCTGAATTTTTGCAGAGAAGCGGGGAAAAGACGCAATGATGTATTTCACAAATATATGCATGCCTCGATCCTCGTGCCACCAATCACGCATATCGATGCATGATGGTAGAATCGGATTGCACAACTCAATATAGGGATGAATGTAAGTGAATGTTACAACAAAACCTAACTCCATCATGGGTGTCCGAATTAGTCGATGGCAGAATTGAGACACACTCAGTCACTCGAATCTGGAACCGCCTCGTTTCCGTGCAATATCGTGATATGCATGAAATGCAACTAACATACAACCTAGCATGTAATGCTATGAAAATGAGATGAAAATGAGATGCCTCGAAATCGTACCCACGAGCCGCATAAGCCAAGGCGATGATGTAAAGGCACGAAATGCAATGATGGACTTACACCAATATGAGAGGGCTGACCACACTCACGGGATCTTGGAATGATAAGGATGAGGGGCCTCGAAATCGTGCCCAGCGCATAAGCCGGCGATGATGAAATACCGTCGGATAAAGTAGAGTGCCTCGAAATCGTGCAGCGAACGCATAAAAGCGATGATGAAATGAGAAAATCGGATAAAAGCGGTGCCTCGAAATCGTGCCAGCGCGTAAAGCTGGCGATGATGAAATGATAAAATCGGATAAAACCGAAGTGCCTCGAGATCGTGCAGCGAACGCATAAGCGGCGATGATGAAATGAAAATTGGATAAAACCGAGTGTCTCGAAATCGTGCCCAGGCGCGTAAAGCGATGATGAAATGATAAAATCGGATAAAACCGAAGTGCCTCGAGTGCGTGCCTGGTAGCGCATAAGCGGCGGCGATGAAATGGGATGAAATGGCATACGGAATGCAGCGATGGGCTTACACCAACATGGGAGAGCCTCGGCTCACTCGCATAGGGCCGTCGGGTAAAAACAAAAAGCCTCGAAAGCAGCGTGCCAGGACACGCCATCGAGACAATGATGTAGAAGCATGAAAATGCAAATTGGGTTTCGCCGACATGAGAGGGCCTCAACCACACTCACATAAATTTCTGGTCGGATAAAATAGAAGCTCGAAAGCGTGCTTGCATAAGCATAAGGCAATGCAAAAATGATGCAAATGGCATAGGGAATGATATGTAAGCATGGCAATGGAATTTCAGCACCTAAATAAAGGGAAAACAGCCGAAACAATTGAAATAACACTCGAAGCATGCATTCATCGAAAATGTGAAATTAAGCCCAGAAATGGCCTATAGCCATGCTATACATACAAAATATGATCATGGCAGCAAGAACAGTAGCAAGGCAGTCCCAAATATGGCATTTTTCAGTAACAAACTTGGCCAAAATGCAAGTAGGGATAGATCAACAATAGCATGCAAAATTAGTGGCCAAAAGAGGGGTATTGAGACAAGTGATATATGCAAACCCCAAATGGAAAAACTTTCTTCTAAAACATTGAATATAAGATAAAAATAAGCACAATTTCAGAAGATGACATCCTCGAAATCAGAATACAAACATGCTATAAAATCCATGCAAAGTAGGCTTCCAAATAGGCTATATCATGAGACATGCAATGTATACACCAAATGACAAAACTTTCTTCATGAAATATGTAAAGGGGGTCAAAATAAGACCAAAACCAGTAGGGGTCGAAGTCCCAAAAACAAACACAAATAGGTCAAAAATTGCATGCAAAAAATGGCACACTTGATGAAATTTGAAGGAGGTGGTATATACAATGACCAAATGAGGTTGAGCCCTTCTACAATGTTGTAGAGGGCTCAAAATAACCTAAAACCAGTAGGGGTCGGACCCTGAAAACAAAAGGAAATAGGCCTAAACTAGCATGCAAGATAATGGCATAAAAGCTAGGTATTGAAACAAGTATATCATAGGAGCATCAAATGAAGTTGAGCCCTTCTACAAAGTTGTAGAGGCTCCACTTAAAAAGCAGTAGGGGTCAGGCCCCAATTCTCAACCAATTGGAGTATAGAAATGAATCAAGAAAAAGCCCTAAAGTTGGTTTTGAAGACTTACCCTTGAAGACTTGTCTTTCTTTGATTCTTGGCTTTGATTTGTAGCTTCTCAACCTCTGAAATTCACTTCCTAGCTGCTGGAATGGTAGTAGGGATGGTGAGGCTAGGTGTTGATGAAGAAGACCTAGGGACTTAGAAGCTTTTTGAGGTTTTGAGCTATGAAAATGGAGGAATTTGAAGATGATCTCTTGAGACAATTTTTTCCAACCTTGAAGAAGGAGAGGAGGGCCCTTCAAATAGACAAGAAATGGGGTGTAAAGGAGGAAAGCACCCAATCTTTCCTCCAAAATATCCGGATGCCGGGATATGTTGGAAGATGTCAGGACAATTTGGGAGACGGTGGAAAGCAAGTTGGCCCGGCAGTAAATTTAATGGGAGGTGGCGGCCACCACCCTGTCGACCGACCACCCACCATGGCCGTGGCCACCAACAAAAAAAGTGAGGATTTTCTGGCCGACCACCATGCCAAAGTGTCCTCCCAAGTGTGTAGAATAAGGTCCTAGGGTCGGAAATTGGCAACACTGAAGCAGGAGCCACAACATAGAGCTTGAAGGAGAGGCCCAAAAATGAAACCAACAATTGCTGGCCGACCACCAACTTTTGTGTCCTCCAAGATGTGTAGAACAAGGTTCCAAGGTCGGAAATTGGCAACAGGCAGGAGCCACAACATAGAGCTTGAAGGAGGCCCAAAATGAAACCACTGAATTTCTGGCCGACCACCAACCCTTAGGGTCCTCCTAGATGCCCTCATCACAGATATGTAGCTTTGGTTGGAAGAAAATATCCTAGGGTGTTCAACATTGGCGGAAGTGAGCAAAAGCGGGCTCGGAGGAAGCGGTTATCTGGGATAATTCTTGCTGGCCTCCTACCCCCGATGATCTTCTGATGTTGAAGCAGAGGTACCCAAGTTTGAACAAAAACTAATGAGAAATGAGCGTTGGGCGCAAAAGCGAATCGGGATCAAAATGGGGCTGCAGTCTTGAAGTGGTGTTGACATCGAAGTGGGTATCTGCGACCCAGTGTCCTCTGGAATGACAAAGCAGTACTGCCAAAAAGCGGAGAAAATGGATCTGAAATGAATGCTCGGGACCAAAAGCAGCTCAATTTGGGGTCCAGAAAACTATGAACGCAAAAGTGGCATCTGACCCACGAAGTGAACATCGAGGGCCCAGGTTCCTCGAAATATTAAAAGAGGTCTCATAAAAAGCGGAGAAAGTGATGCAAAAAGCTTCGGGACCAAAACCGCGGTTTGGGGTCCCGAAATGAAATCGCCGACACGCAGTGGTGTTAATTGCTGAAGTCAGGCATCGAGGCCCAGTGTCCCTCGGAACACTAAAGCGAGGCACATGCCAAAAAGCAGAGAACTTCGGAGATGGTTGGGCGGTCCCGAGCCGAGGCACACGGCTCAGCAGGAAAACCGGGCTCGAAATGGGCAAAATGGCCTCTGACCACAAAGCGTAACTCACGGCCCAGGAGATAGTCTCTGAGACCCTCCTTCCCTCGGGAAAAGCAGAGAAAATCGAGCTGGTTATGGCAAGAGACAAGGTAGAGAAGATGGTTCGGAAGTCCGGAGGCAGGGCACGCGGCCGTGACTCTGGGACTTCTGAACAAGCACAGTATGCAATATCACCGAGCGCTCAACCGGTGACGTCTGAGTCTTAAGGTCGGTCAAAAATGGGGTGTCTACACCTTCTCTTTTACTTCTTGTTCTATCTATTACTATCTATTTCTTGTGTTTTTATACTATCTTGGATCCATTTCAAGTGTCTAAGCTTGGGTTTGGATAGCTACCAAAGGGTAGAGAGAGTTAACACTCTTTCTTGAACCTTCACCTATAGCTCACCCTTTTTCTTTGCTTTCCAAATTGATTTTCAGAGTTTAAAAGAGGCTAAAAATCATGCTTTGAGGTTTCAAAGGTAAAAGGGTTAGCCACCCTTCCTAGTTCTTACTTACTAGCCTTATTTTCTTTACTGCTTCTTTAGCTTTTTGGCATCTTTTCATGCACTTTGAGCCATTGTTTTTTCACCTATTATGTAATAACCTCGATCCTCAATTAGCCACTAATCAGTAGTTAAGGATGTTAATTAAGTGAATAAAATAAATTATGGTTTATTATGTGATTTGCATGATGTTTGGCTTACTATCTGTTACTTGTAGGAATATCTGTTTGGAATTCCACTTTAATATGTAAATTGAAAGCCTTATCAGCATTCGAAACCGAAATTGATTATATCAATACGTCATTTGGAATTTTTAGAACACTATGGAAAATTTTATTAAAAATTAATTTAGTCTGATTTGTTAAGTTGTGTTTGGTTGGTCTAATGTTCCAATTAATGTATTATAGCATCATAAATATAAATATGAGCCCCTTAAGCTCATTTGAGCTCATCCTTGCCCATTTTGAGTGCAAAAAATCTGAGGAATTATTTTAGAGAGAGAGTGTGTGCAATTCTAGAGAGAAAGGAAGAGATTAAGGAGAAATTGAAGATTTTGCTTGAGTTCATCAATTTTGTGCAAGAATCTAGCTAATTGAAGACTCTAGATAAGACTACAACCTCTAGATTGTGCATCTAAGTCATTTAACATGAGATTTCTTCAAGATTATGTGTTTAATTGTGTTCATGAGCTTAGGATGAAGGAAATGTTGCTAAGTCATACATGCATGCATTAATTTGTCAAGAGCTCTCATGCTTGAGCATCATTCATACCATTAGAGATGAAACTACAAGCTAGAAGTCACATGCATGCATAATTCATAAGGTTTGAGGCTCAATTACATGTGTTGGAAGTGGTAGGAAAGAATTTGAATGAATTTGAGGCACATACATGGTATATATAGAGTTTTGTCATATTAAGTTTGAATTTGAGCAATCATGTAGAAATTGTGGACAATTGACACTTGCATGTTTGAATTATCATGTTTTGAAAAGGGATTTCTTACATGCATGGAGCTTATGAGCTCAATTTACAAGTTTCATGAGTTTTGAAGAAAAGAGTTTGAAAGATTTCACATGCATGTTTGCTTCTTAAATTTCAAGTTGAATTGTGAGCTTTTGGAAAACTCTTGGGCCATGATTTTAAGAAATAATCCTTAATTCTTCATATTTTACAAGTTTACTATGTTATCTCAAGTTTTGGGGCCCAAGAGATGTGTTTTGAGGGGTTGAATTCGAGTTTTGAGCTTTGTGATCAAATTTAGAAATTCTAGAAATTTGATCCACACTCAAGCGTGGAACTCTATGCTCGAGCGTGCACTATGAATTCATGCACCACACTCGAGCATAGGTCGAGCGCCCGTCAAGCGTAAAAATCTTGCATCCAGTGCTTTTAGAGTTCTGATCCGCTCGGCGGAAAGTCACTTTCGGCGGAGATTCATTTTCTGCATATCCGCTCGAGCGAGGAAAGCCACGCTCGAGCGGGGACCTTATTTTTAAAAATTGTCCCAAGTGTTACAACTTATGTTTTGGCATCCTCATGGCATCTTAGGTATTCCTAAGCCTTAATTAAGCCATAGTAATAAGGTTATGGATTAGAAACACACTAAGGAATGAATGTACTAAGTTATGAGATTCAAGAGTGTGTTTTGAGCAATGTGTTAAGGAAGAACAAGAATCAATATGATGTAAGCTAAGCCGTGTTAGCCTCATGAATGTATAATGATAAGACATGCTTGTGTTATGTATTTTGTGATTGTAGGTCAAGACTCGAGGATTGATCGACCACTTACTGGAACCATTATGAGTAACGTTATTGTAAAGATACGTTCATATGAATTATGTTCCAAATGAAATATGATAAGTTCTGATTTCTGAAATGATATCTGTTTTCGTGAACGAATATTCCAAGTTTGAAATCTATTATGGCATCCATAGATAGTCCCAAGTCATGGGAGATGACATGAAAATGCGGGTCCATGACATACAAGTTTACGAGATCTCGTTAGCCACTTCATTGTGGTGATATGTGTTTAATCGGTATTTGGAACCGATTACTCTAGTCGGAAGACGTTCTGTGATGTGCTCTATGAGATGTACCATTATTATGTTCTGATATGAGAACGATTATGATTATGCTCTGTTCTGTTTTCTGCTTATGATACATTCGGATTTTGTTCACTAAACCCTTTACCTTAATGTTATTCATTGGGCTTTAGCTCATTGTGTGTATATATATGTATAGGTGTGCATTACGGGCCCGAGCGAAGGTTTTATGCGGATCTGTGTTCTCTTGTCAGCCATCCATTGTGCCTCCCGTGGATGTTCACGAAGCGTCTTGTGTTTAAGTTATGTGATTTCTGTTTATTTAAGACTTGATTTGTTGTCGTTGGATGTACTAAAAATACTGTAATGTGTGGGTATAGTGTATGACTACTGGTTATGTATATAAAGTTTTAAATATTACATTTCATATAAATCGGCCTGACTCATTAAACAACTATAATTATGTATTTGCTTCCTAGCCCTTAATTTTGTTAATACTCGAGAGGCCTTCGGTAGTCCAAGGATTACTGGTCGGTTACGATGCTAAAACTATAGGGGCGGGTTTGGGTTGTGACATATTAGGGGCTATTTTAGGGCTTTCCTAGGTTAATTAATTGGTTCAAGCTTTAATTAGTTCATTTGTTATATCATAAATTCTCATATATAGTTTGTTGTGTGTTGTTCTTAACTTTTCTTTAATTGATTTTCATGTTAAGAGCTTCATTTTAATAAGCATCTTATCATCCATTTCTTTCATTTGAGAGTTGTTTTAACCGGTTGATGGTTATTCAAAACATAAGCTAGAATCAATTCTTAATGGCTTAATCTCAATGGAGATTCATAAATCAACAACATAGTCTCTCTTTCATGTTGAGAATCACTTCCCGTTTGACATGCTTCTCATTTAGTGGGCGTAATTACCACCTTGGACAAATGGATTAAAGAATGGCAAAGACTAATGAATTTGGCTTAAGCGAACCAACCAACATAAAGAATATGAGTTATATTGTTTAGGTTCGGCGGACGTTATGCGAGTCTATTGTGTAAAAAGGTCATCATCGCCAATCAATGATGTTTCAATGAACCTTGAAGCATCTCTACCTCCTCTTTGAGCTCATTTCATGATAAGAAGGAAGGGGGGTCATTGTTCATTGCATTCATTAATTTTTTGTCCAAACTCATGTCCGAAATCATCAAGCAATCAACTTGCTCATTGATGGTCTTGGTAATGACTTCGTTCTTCTCTTGAGGATTTCCATGACAGAGAAGAACATAAAGGACAAACAGGGCTTAGAAAGGCTCTGTCTGCACTGTTCTGACCTCAAAGTACAAAACATTTTTTGGCATAAAATTTAGTATCGGTCGGCACTCTTTGGGTCGTCAGACTTATTGGAGGCGGCTCCTAATTCTTGGTAAACAAAGTGTTTCGCAGAAAACAGAGGGCAGTGACTGAAGGTGAGGTGGAGCAATCAGGACTGACATAGCAGCTTCTGGGCATTGTGCATGCAATCATTGTATCTCATGATTGCTTAGATTAATTTTTATTTATTTATTATTAGCCTTGTTGTAATTATTATTGTTGTAATTAATTATTAGCTTTGTTGTAATTAATTATTGTCGTAGTTATTATTATTGTTTATTTGTTCTTGCATAGCTAGTTAACTTAGATTACTAATTTATTGTTCATTATCATAATGCCTTTGTTGTAATAAATTAGATAGTGTAACTATTCATTTATTATTTGTTCCAACCTTATAATAGGTAGTTAGTTTAGCTCAATTCATTCATTTGAATTTGTAATAATTAGTTTAAATCCGAATATTTGGACATTTATTACGCACCCTCGTCTTGTGAGGTAAGTATGTAATAAGCGTGTATGTCTTCCAACCCCCATTTCTTTCTCTCTTTTATTTACCCGCTTATGATGGTAGTATAGAGCATCATGTTTATTTAGCATTCCCATGTTTGCATAAACGTGTTTCATGTATATTTGGGTTCAGCTCATCATACTAACCAATGTTAATTTCAAATTCATTGCTTGAAGATGTGATTTATCACATGCCTTGAATTGGATCATATACCATGCTTGTTGTTGAGCCTATTAAAAACTTGCATAAATGTGTGCGTTGCATTAGTCACATTGTATCGTTTAGGAACATGTATATTTTTTAATTATTTTGCTTTGATTGGCTTGCTTTGGAGTACTAGGCGAGCGTTTATTACTTTAGCATCTTGTATTGCGTGTGATTGTTGTAATGTCAAGCATGCTTTTCATAAGGCTAAATGCTTAAATAATATAACCCTTTGAATGCCTTTGGATGAAGGTTAATTGCAAAAATTGAGATAAGTTGATTAATGTACATACAAACTCACATTTCCAAATGACGAGTATCAAAAACAATTTTCAAACAAATATGAAATCAAAGTGTTCCAACTTTTGCAAATTAGTTTGTACTTGTGTACAACACATAGTAATGTTAGTCTAATAATCAGAACAAGAGCATATAATGTAAATAAGAATCACATCATGATTAGTAGAGGTCGATCTTTGATTGGGCGAGTGGGGTGCTTAATTCATGACCTTCCCCTCTATTACCTAAGTTCCCGAGCCGAGACACTTTGGTGATGACGGATAAGTGGCCTTTGGCACGAGTCACGGGTTTCTTAAATTTTGCGAAAATATTTAGGAGACGACTCTGAAATCTGGTAACACAGTCCATTTTTAGCATTTTTATTCAAATCAATTTTCCAAAAGAATTGCCGAATTTGGACTCTTTTTGTGTTTCCACTGTTTCACATTGCACTTGTGAAATCAGATTCAGAACTACGGGAGTCAGAACTTTAGGGTTAATCGTATTCGAAAAAAGAACGAAAAGCAAGCTACATGGGTACACAGAGTTTTGGGACTCGAATGATGACCAATTCTAGTGTGTTGGTGTTGTTGCTTGTCGTAATGTTATCAACCCACAAGGCCTTCTCTTGCCCTCTTACACCATAAAGCTAGTCGCATCCGAAATGAGAACGAAAAGCAAGCTACATGGGTACACTAAGTTCTGGGACTCGAATGATGACCAATTCTAGTATGCTGGTGTTGCTGCTTGTCGCAATGTTATCAACCCACAAGGCCTTCTCTTGCCCTCTTACACTAATGCTCCTTCACTCATCTACATTCTCCGAGGTGCCTCAATATTATCTTCCGGGTTAATTTCATTTTTATCAACCATCACCAGTTTTTATATTTCATCTTTAAACTATCAATTTCGTTTATTTAATTCTTAAATTTTCTGATTTCGCTCCATTAATTGGAGACAATTGTACAAGAGACAAATGGTGGAACGCTTTCACTTTTTATCTTTTATTTATGTTCTACTCGTGAAATTACTTTTGTGCATTTAATTTTTTTTTTTTGGGTATATCTTGTTTTATATGCAGGTAAGGGTATTCAAGGGATCATGATGCCTGGTTGTCCCGAAACCTTTCAATCATCTCAATAATCGCAAGAAGGGCAAAGCTGTAGATTCCAAGACCAACATCAAAAGATCAGCCACCTCCGAGAAGGTGACATCATTGCGTTGCCAGCCGGAGTAGCACACTGGTGCTATAACAATGGTGAGCAGGACCTTGTTGTTCTTATTATAGAAGACACCTCTAACAATCACAATCAGCTCGACAACAACCCCAGGGTAAGAAAAGAGAAACCCACCAACCAACCTAAATAGAAGTTTCAAGATTTTGTAACCTTATGATTGTGATTACAGATTTGGAAAAACAAATGAAAAATATGTGTAAAATATAGTTATATTTTATTTACATTTGGCCTATCTTTTTTTTCTTTTCAATTTGTTACCCAAAGCCGTATCCATTTTCTTTTCAATTTGTTACACAAATCCATGTCCATAAATCAAACACAGCACAACGTAGCATAAGAGAAAAGATTATTATGTTGGTTATATTTGTTAGAAATGGTTTTTGAAAAAAAATCTGAAAAACAGAATTTTTTCTAAACTTTGGTCTAATTTTTAGGTAGGACCCATGCGCCGAATTTCGCGAGTCAAAGTGGTAACGCGTTCTATGCCGCGTTGTGATTCACGTGGTATATTTGGTAACTCAAAACCATTATTAGGTGAATAGAAAATTGAAGCCAAAGTAAGCTCCATGGAAATGGAGTTTTGGTGAAAATTTCTTAAAGGTATAGTTTAAGGCTTGTCACACATTGGTTTGATGAGAAGAATTTTGTTGGTTTATAAGGCATGGGTTTAGAACTTGGGGTAGGCCCCAAGGGGCACCCAAGTTTTGCAGAGAAGAAGGTTATGGGCAAAGTGGGCTAGACTCATTGGACCCAAAAATAAACACTGCCTGCCTTGCATTCTTTGCGTCGAGAAATTAAATGAGCTAGGCTGGGCTTGTGCGTGGTTGGGTTGGGCTTGTCTGGCCTAATACCTACCTTTTTGGGCCAAAAACATTTGAATTTAATTCTATGTTTTGGTAAAATAAAATATGTCTTCAATTTTTGAATTCAAATATGTTTGCACCTCTTCAAATTCTGTACAAATTAATTCAATTCCGTCCAGTTTGAATTCTGTACAGTTTTAATTCAAATATGTCCAGCGTACAGTTTCATATCTGTCCAACAGGTTCTAATTTGTTTGAATTAAAACCAGACAAATTCAATATTTGTTTAAATTTCAAACCAAACAATGCCTTAACTGTTTTATCTGTCCTGAACAGATTCAATACCTGTTCAAACAGGTTTTGTACCTGTTAATTTTAAACCAAACAACCACCAATCATCTATAAATAAGACAAGTCCCTTATTTGTTTTTTTCACTGAATTTTCGTCCTCAAATTCTGCTTTACTATCTCTGCATTTTGCTTCATTATTTTTTTTGTGAGAAAAAGCGTAAACACATAATGTGTTCGTTGTGCGAATAAATTGTAATGCTGCATTTATTCGTTGTTGATTATTTTATCCTGGGAGATAGACGTCGCAAATCTGAAAGCACCGTGGAGAGGATGAATCTGTCTTGAGGACACAATGTTAAACACTGGACTTGATCAAAAGTTTGTTCAAGAAATTAATCAAGTAAGTTGTTAATTTATTTTCTGTTTTATTATTATTATTTATTTAAATCAGATTTTGATTTTGTTTTTGTAACAAAATAAAAATCTGTTTTTATTTATTTATTTTTGTTTATTGGTTTAATTTTTGTAATCAACCAATCTTTCTCTTTTCCTATTTTTCTTTTGTATTCCGTTTGTCGTTTAGTACACAAACATAATTTATTTCATTAAATCTGATGAAAATTGTTTAACAATCTTAAGGCAGTTAATTTTGGTGTCTTCATTGTATTTTTTTACGTGCTTTCACAAAGTGATATTACAGTTGGAAAATATAAATAGCGATAATATCTTGTTTAATTTTTTAAGAACTAGTAGTATTATCTTGGTGTCATTAACAAGCTGAGAATATTAATTTGTGTTATAAAAAATTATTATGGTATTTTATTTTTCTAGTTTTAGTAACAAGAAAAGTAAAATTATTTTGTGTTATAATTTATTTTCTGGTTTTAGTAACTAGAAAATTAATTTGTGCTTTGGTTTTTTCTGATTTTTGTAATCAGATATTATGACTACTGCAACTAAAAGTGGTACTCCAATTGTTACACTAACTCCAGTCCCTATCCAGAACCATGTTCAAATTCCAATAAATCATGGAGAAAAATTGAAAAAACTTAACTGTACTGAGTTTAAAAGATGACAGCAGAAAATACTGTCTTATCTTACAACTCTAAATCTGGCCCGGTTTCTTCGTGAAGAGGCTCCAGCACTTAAAGAGGGTGAAAGTGATCGGCAAGTTGTTGCCGCTGTAGATGCTTGGAAACATTCAGATTTCCTATGCAGAAATTACATCCTCAATGGCCTTGACAACATGCTGTATAATGTTTATTGCCCTCTGAAAATAGCAAAAGAATTGTAGAATTCTTTAGAGAAAAAATACAAGACAGAGGATGTCAGCACAAAGAAATTTGTTGTCGGTAAATTTCTGGACTTCGTTATGGTAGACTCCCAATGGTAATTTCTCAAGTTCAAAGTTTTCAATTAATTTTACATGATATTTATTCTGAGGGTATGTCTCTGAACAAGTCTTTCCAAGTCACTACGTTAGTGGCAAAATTACCACCGGCTTGGGAAGATTTCAAAAATTATTTAAAACATAAACGCAAAGAGATGACTATGAATGAACTTATTGTAAGACTGAGAATTGAGGAAGATAACCGGAAGACTAAAAAGAGGAATGGTAAAAATCCCATTGTGTCCAAGGCTAATGTAGTTGAACAAGTACACAAACCACATAACAAAAAGAGGAAGTTTGTTGGAGATGGTCCTAAACAAGGTGACAACAATGGCAATAAGAAGTTCAAAGGAAACTATTATAACTGTAGCAAGACTGGACGTCGAGCTTCCGATTGTCGCTGCCCTAAGAAGGATCGCGGAAGTACAACCAAGAAGACCACTAATCAGGCCAATGTGACACAATTAGATTACATCTCTGACGAGGTAAATGGCATCAATCTCTCTGCTGTGGTGTTTGAGGCTAATTTGGTTGGAAATCCTAAAGAAAATGTTCACTACTTATAATGAGGCTACAAATGGTGAACAACTTTTCATGGGAAATTCTTCTCCTTCTACTATGGCTGGACGAGGAAAGGTGATCTTGAAGATGACATTAGGAAAAGAACTTACCCTCAACAACGTACTGCATGTACCTAACATTCGGAAGAATTTGGTTTCTGGTTCTTTGTTAAGTAAAAATGGTTTTAGGCTTGTATTTGAGTCTGATAAATTTGTATTAACAAAGAGTGGTATGTATGTTGGTAAGGGATACATGAGTGATGGTCTCTTCAAGTTGAATGTAATAACGGTTGTACCAAAACTTGCAATTAATAAGAATAACACATCTTTTGCTTATATTCTTGAGTTGAATTTATGACATGATAGATTAGGACATGTGAATTTTGATTCTTTGCGTAGATTAATTGGTTTGGATTATATACCAAAATTTGAAATTAATCCTAATTACAAATGAGATTTATGTAGAAGCTAAACTAACTAAGGCTCCATTTAAATTGGTTGAAAGAAAAACTAAATCTCTAGAATTAATTCATACTAATGTATGTGATCTTAAATTTGTTCAAACTAAAGGAGGCAAAAAATATTTCATAACATTTATCGATGATTGCTCAAGATATTGTCATGTATATTTACTTAAAAGTAAAGATGAAGCCTTCGAAATGTTTAAACTCTACAAAACTGAAGTTGAAAATCAACTTGGTAAAACCATTAAAATGGTTAGAAGTGATAGGGGTGGTGAACATGATGCACCATTAAATGAATTTTGTGCACAACATGGAATTATTCACCAAACTACAACACCTTATTCTCCACAGCAAAATAGAATTGTTGAAAGGAAGAATAGAACCCTTAAAGAAATGATAAATGCCATGTTACTAGTTCGAGTTTACCGTAAAACTTGTGGAGGGAAGCAATATTGTTTGCTAATTGTGTTCTTAACAGAATAGCCCATAAGAAAACTGTAACAACCCTCGTCGCTGATTACCGACAAACTACTGATTACTGTTAAACCGAGACTGATTATGAGAAGTAATTGAACTGATTAAAATATGGGACTGACTGACTGAGATCTGAAACGGAATCGATTGACTGTATCTGTTTAATTGCATGTTTATCTGTTTGAGTGTTTAATTATCTGTTCAGTTTTCTGTGTTTAAACTGCAAATTGAAGGCCTTATTGGCGGCCGAACCGGAAATCGATTAGTGTCTCATGATCATCATAATTTACGTGATTTTATGGTGTAATTATCTGAAAACTAATTAGGTATGATTAAATTAGATAGAATATTGATTAATTACAAATGTTGGACTTAATTACTCTTCTACCACTTAGTGGCCTATCATATCACTTTTAAGGCCTTACACACTCTAAGCAAACATTTCATCGACCCATTTCCTTGTTATTGCCGACCATAGAGATTGAGAGACTTGAGTTCATCTTGTGATTTGCTTGGTGAATTAAAGAAATTGAGGTGTAGATTGTCAATTGAGCCTCCATACCTCTAATTCAAGACTTGGGTGAGGAAATTCATCTTCTTCATTGTGCCTTTGAGTTGATTCTTGCATGCTTTATGCTAATTTGAAGAATTGAGCCTAGGATTGGTTAGAAGTGTTGCATTAGTAGCTTAAATGTTGTATGCATGGCTATATCCTTGCATTTTGAGGTTTGTTACATAGAATTTGGTACATACATGCTCATGATTATGTCTATGGTTCATGAACTCATCTTGTGTTGGAGGAAATTGGCTCATTTGAACTTGGATTCAAAGCTTGGAATTGTTTTAAACTCATGCATGCCATGTTTGTAGCATGTTCATGAAAATTGGTTTGAAATTGAGTTTGAATTAAACACCCTTGGGCCTTGATTTCTCAAATTGATCTTTGAAATATATAATGTCATGTGTTTACAAGTGTTTTCCAGGTTTTTGGCCCAAGAGGATCGATTTTAAGGCATTTGACCTTGATTTTGAGCTTGAGGTTCAAATCTGGAATTTCTAGATTTTGGACCCACGCTCGAGCGAGGAAGTCCACGCTCGAGTGTACACTTTGTGATCGTGCTTTCCGCTCGGCGAAATATTCGCTTCGGCGTGAAATGCTTGCATCGATACTTTGCATGAGTTCACGATCGCTTTCGGCGAGGAATCCGCTCGGCGAGGACTGTGTCTCACACTCGGCGAGTCGGCGTAAATTTTGAGCATCGATATTTTCTTTGTAGCACCTGACTGCTTTCGGCGGCGGAATTCACGCTCGGCGAGCCCTTTGTCTACATGCCGCTCGGCGTAAAGTCACGCTTGGCGAGACCCTATTTTTGAAAATTTTGTTAAGTGTTTGAAAGTACATCTTTGCATCCTCTTTCCGTCCTAGGCATTCCTAGGGCATATTTAAGGCATCTCAAAGAGGATAAAGATATAGAACACATCGAGGCAAATTTAGGGATTAAGTTATTATCTTTCCCAACTATGAAACTTAGTGTGTGTTCAATCTGTTAACTGTATAGGGTTGGCATTCCGAGGAGACGCTCTAGTTCACTGTAGCCCAGAACTGTGTGAGTAACAATTGTGTAAAGATATGTTCAAATGATTATCTTTTGAATACTGAACTGAACTGTAATGACCCCGGAATATACGTCACAATTATCAGTAATTAACATTTTTGGCATGTAAATCTATGTTCATATTTATGCACAGCTCTTTGGACTATTAGTTTTGCTATTTAAACTTCATGAGCCCTTTTATTTATGTTATGTCAGATAGGCTGTGGTAATCTAGGATTCTTGGCGATTCGTTCTGCGAACTTTTAGGGCGAATTGGCGTGACAGAGTGGTATCGAGCGCCGAGTAATTTACCCTGCGTGTCCATAAGAGCTGTAGGGTGCATTAGAAAAGATATAGAGCATGGCATAACATGTGTGCATGTGTGTGTGTGTTTCTGACTCTGGGAGATAAGAATTGAATGATGATAAGACAACAAAGGAATTCCTATGTTGAGAATGAAATGTTTTATCTGCTATGGGTTCTATAGGCGAATGGAGGAGACTAGTGCAAGGAATGTAAATGAGGCGAAGCATCGATGCTAGACTAGACGGTTGGAAAGAATGGTAGAGGCTTTAAGCGGGATGGTAAGACAACGTGAGGAACAAAATCAACAACGGAGAGACAACCTTTTCGCCTCCTCCACCACCACCGGTGCAAGTGGAGCAGATGAATAATGGTGATATTATCGGTTTGACACGAAGTATAAGAAGTTAAAACCACGAAATTTGCGAGAATTGAACCCTTAAAGGCGAGACACAGGTATTAGAAGCGAAAAAGATCTTTGAAGTATTTCCGTGTCGATGCTTACAAAGTGTTGTTAGCAACTTTTACTCTGACAGAGGAAGCGAAGATGGTGGATGCTTATGCGAGAGGTAGATCTGGTTGACTTGGACCCAATTTAAAGAAAAGTTTTATGAAAAATATTTTCCACGTGTATCACGAGGCGAAAAATATCTGAATTTGAGCAGTTAAAGCAAGGCACCATGTCGAGGCGAGTATGAAACGAAGTTCTTGAATTAGCCGCTATGCTCCCCATATGGTGGATCTGAGTATAAAAAGGCAAGGAAGTTTGAGGCGGATTGCATGTTGAGGTACTTGATCGAGTAAATGTATTGGCGGAGAAATATGTTGATGCTTGATAGAGCTTTAATGGCGGAAACAAATATTGCGACCTTGAAAATGTCGATCAATAATGGCCAGGGTAGAGAGTAAGAGATTTAAGAAGCGAAAATAAAGCAGTTGGTGACTCAATGACTTCTATGAATGAACATTTGGCTACAAAGTTTAGTGACAATACAAAAAGGAAAGTGGAGGAAGTGTAAATATGTCCATTTGTAAGGAATGCGGAGGCGACATTGGGCGTGTGTCGTAGTATATCGAGAGCATGTTTCAAATGTGGGCCAGAAAGGACATATGGCTAAATCTTGTCCACAAATTTATCCGAAATGAAGCCCAATGCTAGTGGAGTTAATTCAACCATGGTGCGAAAACAACTACAACATTAACCACGAAGGACTACTTTGAGGCAAGCACGAGTTTATACCTTAGTTGCGGATAAGACCACGGGACAGCAAAAGCGAAGCGGTATGATTTTAACTATCTATTAGGATGTTAGCATTGTTACCTATCGATGGAATTATTGATGATAGAACCATTGACTATGACTATGATAAACAAATTACCTATGCTATGACCTTTGCTATTATATGTTTATGGGTGCATATATCTATGTTATTACCTATGCTTGGACTACGATGGAACTTGTTAGTTGACTTGATCTTATGTTTGATTGCTATAATATTGTCTTCTTGCTATGAGGCGGATACAAGAACTACTTCATTATCTTTGAATAATTGAGCGAGCAGTTGAATTGTGACTAGAAATATGTATTTGGAATTTACGCTTTGAATCTTGTTGGGATAAGTTAAGTTTGGAGGACCAAACTTTCTAAGTTGGGAGAATGTAATGACCGGAATATCGTCACAATTATCGATAATTAACATTTTTGGCATGTAAATCTATGTTCATATTTATGCGACTCTTTGGACTATTAGTTTTGCTATTTAACTTCATGAGCCCCTTTTATTTATGTTATGTCAGATAGGCTGTGGTAATCTAGGATTCTTGGCGATTCGTTCTAGAACTTTTAGGGCGAATTCGGGCGTGACATGAGCTGTTCTTGGTGGTATTATTCTTGAATGAATGTATGTCCTGTATTTACGAGCTGTCTTTGTGGCATCCTTAGCACCCTCTTGTTTCTTTATTCACGAGAGATCTCTGTCGGTTCCTCGTTGGAACCACTCATTTCTTGATTGATGGCCATCATTTCTTTGTTAGGTCTTTTAGACCTCTTTTTTCTTGTTATGCTAATGGATGTACCACATATATTTTACGATCTTGAACAAGCTGAAATCTTGATTGAGCAACTGTTTTCACTATTGTAAGGACATTCATTCTAAACCCTTTTAAACTGCGTTATTCAGAGCTTTAGCTCACTTGCTCATATATATATGTAGGTGTCTGAGCAGGATCAAAGCTAGGCGTCGGGGTAAACTCTAGTTTTGTCAAGCCAACCTTGTGCCTTCTTTGCGAGGTTCGAGCCTGCGGACTAAGGCTTAGGGGTGTTTAGTTTTCCTCTGCCGTTTTGTTTCTTGTATAGGTGAGCGTTTTACCTTTATCTTGTTTATCGAGGATTAAGTCCTGATACATTGGTTGTATATGATATGCATACTATTTAAATGCTTACGTATAAATGTATGAAAAATCTTTTTAGCGAATGATTGTCCTGACTCATTGGACATTGTTTATTTACTGTATTAGCTTCCGCCAAGCCCCTGTACTCTATAATATTGTATTACTGTTAAGCAGGCCTTCGGTAATCTAGGGTTACTATCCGGTTACGGTGCTAAACCCATAGGGACAGGTTTGGATCGTGACAAAAACCAATAACACTCTTTATTAATTGTGGAAAGGTCGACCGCCTCCTACAAATACTTAAAAGTGTGGGGGTATTTGGCAAAGGTAGAAGTTCTTGTTCCTAAAAAGACTAAGATAGGACCAAAAACAATGGATTATGTGTTTATTGGTTATGCTCAGAATAGTAGTGCATATCGTTTTCTGACTTATAAATCAGAAATACCTAATATAAATATGAGCACTATTATAAAGTCAAGGAATGCTGTGTTTTTTGAACATGTCTTTTCTTACAAGAAATGACAAGAATTAAGTTTACAGAAAAGAACTTATGATTGTACACAAAGTCAAAAGACTAATGACAATCAAACACAAGAGACTAGTAATGGTCTCAACCAGCGAGATTTAGCGATGATGAACCAAGGCGAAGTAAGAGGCGAGAACATCAAAATTTTTGGTCAGATTTTCGACATACTGTTGGAAAATGAACCTCAAAGCTTTAAAGAAGCAATGACAGGTACTGAAGCACCTTTGTGGAAAGAGGCTATTAATAATAAAATTGAATCTATTATGCAAAATCATACTAGGGAATTGGTAGATCTTCCACCTAGTTCTAAACCTCTTGGATATAAGTGGATATTTAAGAGAAAAATGAAAGCAGATGGTTCAATAGACAAGTATAAAGCAAGACTTGTAGTAAAGGTTCTGAGACAAAAGGAAGGTCTAGACTATTTTGACACATATTCTCTGTGACAAGAATAACATCCATTCACATGCTTATTTGCTATTGCAGCGTTGTATAATTTAGAAATACATCAAATGGATGTTAAGACAGCTTTCTTAAATGGTGATCTAAATGAAGAGATCTATATCGAGCAACTTAAAGGGGTTGTAGTGCGAGGGCAAGAAAAAAAAAGTTTGTCGACATAAAATCTCTTTATAGATTAAAACAAGCACCTAAGCAATGGTATGAAAAATTTGATCATGCTATGCTTACTAATAGGTTTAAGATAAACGAATGTGACAAGTGCGTCTATGTTAAAAACACTGACAAAGGTTATGTCATTGTTTGTCTTTATGTGGATGGCATGCTTATCATTGGAAGTAGTCAAAATATGATCAAATCAACTAAGCAAATGTTGAATAGAAGATTTGATATGAAAGATATGAAATTCATGAGATGTAATATTAGGAATGAAAATTACTAAAACATTTAACGGATATACATTATCTCAATCACATTATATTAAGAAAATTCTTGGTAAATTTATCAAGGATGATATAGCTAGAACACCTATAGACATCAGTCTTTATTGATCGAAAAATAACGGTGATGCGGTGTCTCAATTAAAACACTCCCAAATCATTGGAAGCCTAATGTATCTAATGAATTGTACTCATCCTAATATAGCTTATGCTGTCAGTAAATTGAGTAGGTACACTAGTAACCCTGGAGAAGACCATGGGAAAGCGATCATTCGGGTTCTTAGATATCTAAGATTTACCGTGATCATGGTTTGAACTTTACTCAATAGCCAGCAGTACTCGAAGGTTATTGTGATGCCAATTGGATATCGGATACTAAAGATTCAAAATCCACTAGTGGATATGTCTTTACTTTGGGAGGTGCTGTTGTTTCTTGGAAATCCACGAAACAAACATGCATCGCACAATGCACAATGGAATTTGAGTTCATTGCTTTAGACAAAGCAGGTGAAGAAGAAAAATGGCTTTGCCATTTCTTAGAAGACATTCCAATGTGGCCAAAACTTGTGTTAGCTATTTGTATTCATTGTGATAGTCAATCTGCAATAGGCAGGGCACAGAATCATATGTATAATGGTAAGTCACGACATATTAAATGCGTCGACATAATCTTAGTAAGGCAATTGCTCTCAAATGGAATAATCTCAATAGATTATATAAAATCTAAAGAGAATATTGCGGATCCATTAACAAAAGGTTTGACTAAAGAGCAAGTGTATAGTTCATCGAAGGGGATGGGATTAAAGCCTATTACATAAGAGTCATCATAATGGTAACCCTACTTATATGACTGGAGATCCCAAAAACTAAGTTCAAAGGAACAACTAAGTTATGTGTGGCTCGCCAAAAATTGCCAAGGGATTAAAATTACCTACCCATTCCTATGGTAAGAGTGATATCTGCATCATGTGTTGTATGCAAAGGTCTAAGGATAAGCTTTGCTTTTAATGATTACTTATATCTTGATTTAGACATAAAAATCAAGACGAGTATAAGAGATACTCACAATAAGAATCATTTATATGAGTGTTGAACTGGGGCCGGTTCTATGAGAATGAAGAGGCTAAATTCTCTAGAAGCACTCATGAACAGTCAGAAGCGTTCAAGGCTAAAATGAACACAACCGTGAGAACTACGATATGTCGGAAGATATTTTGTGTGAAATCTATTGTCTTGGCTTACCCAAACGGCTGACCAATTCAAGGCATCGCGTCTATTGGTTAACTAGTAAGTTCGATAGGTTATCACTAGAGAAGGTTTAAGGCCGAAAGCTACCTATCCTGATGCAAGATATTTTCGATTTATACTCTTTCGGCAAATTCTGCATATTGTTGCATTTCTATTGTCATCAAATTCCATTCATGTAGGGGATTGTTAGAAACTGTTTTTGAAAAAATCTGGAAAACAGAATTTTTTCTAAACTTTGGTCTAATTTTTAGGTGGGACTCATACGTCGAATTTCACGGATCAAAGTGGTAACACATTCTATGCCGCGTTGTGATTCACATGATATATTTGGTTGCTCAAAACCATTATCGTGTGAATGGAAAATTGAAGTCAAAGTGAGAACCATGGAAATGGAGCTTTGGTGGAAATTTCTTAAAGGTGTGGTTTAAGGCTTGTCCCACATTGGTTTGGTGGGAAGGTTTAAGGCTTGTCCCACATTGATTTAGTGGGAAGAATTTTGTAGGTTTATAAGGCATGGGTTTGGAACTTGGGATAGGCCCCAAGGGACACCCAAGTTTTGTAGAGAGAGAGGTTATGGACAAAGTAGACTAGAGCCATTAGACCAAAAAATAAACACACATGCACGGGTGCGTGGTGCGTGAGGATGGGTTGGGCTTGTCCGGTCCAATACCTACCTTTTTGGGCAAAAAACATTTGAATTTTATTTTATTTTTTGGTAAAATAAAATATGTCTTCAATTTTTTAATGCAAATCTGTTTGCACCTCTTCAAATTCTGTACAGATTAATTCAATTCTGTACAGTTTTAATTCAAATCTATCCAGTGTACAGTTTCATATCTGTCCAACAGGTTCCAATCTGTTTGAATTAAAACCGGACAGATTCAATATCTGTTTGAATTTCAAACCAAACAATGCCTTAATTGTTTTATCTATCCTAAACAGATTCAATACCTATTCAAACAGGTTTTGTACTTGTTAATTTAAAACCAAATAGCCACCAATCATTTATAAATAAGACAAGTCCTTTATTTGTTTTTTTCACTGAATTTTTGTCCTCAAATTCTGCTTTACTCTCTCTGCATTTTGCTACATTATTTTTTTGTGAGAAAGAGTGTAAACACATAATGTGTTCGTTGTGCGAATAAATTGTAGTGCTGCATTTATTCGTTGTTGATTATTTTGTCCTAGGAGATAGACGTCCGCAAATCTGAAAGCTTAGTGGAGAGGCGAATCATCTTAAGGACATAGTGTTAAACACTGGACTTGATCAAAAGTTTGTCAAGAAGTTAATCAAGTAAGTTGTTAATTTATTTTTTGTTTTATTATTATTTATTTAAATCAGATTTTGATTTTGTTTTTGTAACAAAATAAAAATCTATTTTTATTTATTGGTTTGATTTTTGTAATCAAACAATCTCTCTCCTTTCCTATTTTTCTTTTGTATTTAGTTTGTTGTTTAGTACACAAAGCGAATTTGTTCATTAAATCTGATGAAGATTGTTCAACAATATTGTATCCATTTTGATGAAACACACAACCATATATTCAAACATTTTTCTATAAAAAAATTTCAAGTTTGTAACATTACGGTTTTTCTTGATATATATTGTAGGAATTCTTCCTTGCCAAAAATCCACAACAATCACAACAACAATAACAAAGAGAACTTTATGGCCACAGGGATGATGGTGAGCAACAAAATCAAGGCAACATCTTTGCCAGCATGGATGTGGATACCTTGGCGGAGGTATTTAGGGTGGACAGGGAGACAACAAGTAGGCTTCAGTGACAAGACTATCGGAAGGGACATATCTGTGACACCCCATATTTTTGAGGTATTAATATTTAGTTAGTGGTATTGATAGTTTATTATGATAATTTAGTGGTGCGATTTTTAGATAAGAATTTAATTTTAAATTATTTATTTGTATTTATCTCATCCCTTTTATATCTATCATATTGTTATTTATTTTGATATAATAATAAATTAATTTTTCCCTACAATTCCCCATGAAAAAGAAAAAAAAATGTGAAACAAACACTCAAAACCGTGGGTTTACCCACGATTCCCCACCAAACCAACCATTGGGAGAAGAAAATAATAAAGTAAAGAAAAAGAAAAAAAGAAACATCTATAGCTTTGGTGAATCACCTCATAGCCTTGATTAATCACCCATTTGAGGGCCACGTGGGAAAGGACGTGTCAGTAGCATTGCAACCTTGAGTGACATGCAAGAATTGGGGGTCTATAAATAGTGAAGTTAGTGTAAGCAAAGCAAAAAGTTAAAGTTTATAACATGGAGTAGGCCGATCAGATTGATAATAATTGAGAGTTGTAGATTTTATTAAATTATGCATACTTTATGCCTTAGAAGTTTAATCAGAGTTATTTTTGGAGATCTATGGAGCAATTTCAAATTTATGGTGACGAAATCAATTATTTTGAGGTAAATTCGGGTTGTATACAATATGCTCTGTTTAAATCTCTTTGCAAAGAGTTCTCTTATTTTAAATTATCCTCAATTTGTAATCTACTTGATTATGGTAGTAAAATCATTTGTTGTCGAATCGTTGATATTCTGATCATTTGGTAAAATTCTCTACAAATATTTCCGTGTTAAAATGGTGATTTGTCTGACTGAATGACATGAAAATACTCCGTACATGGATCAAGTGAATCTTATTAATTGTTTACACCAATATGCCCGGATAAGCGTGGAGCTTGGGTGAGGTGGGTGAATAAATGAATTTATTCACTAGTCATGTACTGAGTAGAACCGGGTATTTGGTCCTAGATAAATTATGGTTGATTTGTTGTGCAATTTGGTAAATTGCTTTATTATCGTATCGTTGATTGGATGTCATAAATTGTTGGATTCCTGATAAATTATTCTATATCCGAGCCTTGTATTCTTGTCGTATTGTATACTTCTCGAATTAATTTATTTTTCAGGTGCGTAGCAGATTTTAGCGGAGCTCAAAATTGAGATTAAAAAGATTTATTAATATAGAGATTTGGGACCCGCCACTGTAATTATTAAATTTGAAGATAGTTGTAATATTGTTTATTTTGGAGGTAATTAGAATATTTGGAGGATATTGTCCCATTTGGAGACGATTTTGTAATTATTATTTTTGGGAGCAAACTTATATATTTTTTTTAGGCTATTTTAGTGTATTTAACGACCCGAAAGTGGGGCGTCACAAAATGGTATCAGAGCGTAGGGATTAGGTCTTACATGAGATCTGTTGGGTGGTGAGTATTATGGAAAAAAAATAATAAAAGGGATTGATATTTAAGGTGAAAAAAAAATATATATTTTTATATCAGAGTGCGTAGCGGAATCGTGTTATTTGGACTTTTAGTTGAGATTAAATTTTGGAGCATTATGGATTGGAATTTCGAGGACAAAATTAATTTAAGGGGGATAGATTGTGACACCCCGTATTTTTGAGGTATTAATATTTAGTGAGTGGTATTGATGGTTTATTATGAAAATTTAGTGGTGCGATTTTTAGATAAGAATTTAATTTTAAAGAGTAACAAAATACCCACACACAAAACACACAAAACAAAACACACGCCTCATGCCTCTCTAATCCAACAACTCAATTCCATTCAAATTCTCTCTCTCTCTCTCTCTCTCTCTCTCTCTCTCTTTCTCTCTCTCTCTATATATATATATAAGAGTAACAGTACTTTGTCACTCCTCTCTAGTTTCAATCAATTTTGCCCTAATTCAACAATGAATGTCACTTCAATCTTGCGCTCGCTCTTTATAGTTCTAGTTCTTTTCACCACTACAGTTCTCAGAGACTGCACTTGCAATGCCAAAATGATCCATAGTGGAAGCAACAAGAGTGAAAAACTCGTATACAAATTGGCGGTGATAGCTTTGACTCTTGTCGCCAGCGTAATCAAAGTCTGTCTTTCGGTGCTGATGATGGCGAACACGTAATCATCGGCCTTGGCATTACCATCATCATCGACCTTCCCCGTAAAATATAGTGTTGCAAACGTATCAATTATCGGACTTGTGACGATGATGGTGGCAACATTTGTGATGTTGTATTTTAAGGGAAGACCAATGATAATGTTGATGCCAAGGCCGATGATTATGCGTTTGCCACCATCAGTATTGGAAGTATATCGATCTCGGTTTTGACCCGACGCTCGTAGTAGTCCGGATTCGGGTTTATGGTTTCTGAGTGTTGCTTATTGTCTTTTTCTCTCTATTCCTACCTAAATTTGGTTATTTGGGCATTTTGAGTGTGCTTGGAACAGGTTGGTTGCTTAGTTTTCAAACCTTGTATTGTCCAGAATTTTGGTTCTTCGCTCAAGCGGTCCTTTCTGCGCTCGAGCGGTGTTTGCAAACTTTTAGTACTTTGCACGTTTGCAAAAGTACTGGAGCGGTGTTTTTTAGGCTCGAGCGGCGTTTCCTACGCTCGAGTAGGTGGGTGCTCGAGCGTCCCTTCTTGCGCTCGAACAGTTTGTCTGTTGTCTACAAAAGTACTGAAGGTGTGTATTTTGCGCTTGAGTGGAACAGCTTATTGTGTCTGACGCTCAAACGTCAACTCTTCCACTCGAGCGGACTGTGCGTATATCAAATCACAAAAATGACTTTTTATATCACTTTTTCAAATCTCTTCTTCTAAAAACCCTAAAGTGAGACCTTCTCTCTCTAAAATACTCTCTCTCTACTTTTTCTCCTTAATCCGTTGATCTCTTTGCCCTAGTGTCTTTGGACAAAGAGTAGAGCATCTTGGGAGTTTCACTTTAAACCGATCGAAATTTGGTTTTGGCGTCGTTGGAGTTTCGTGCTTGCTCTATTAGTCTTCTAAACTTGAGGTAGGGACTCTCTACACCTTAATATGAGTTTTAACTTGGTTATATGTCGTTGTGTGAAAATGGTGGGATTTGGGGATGTTTTGAGCAAACCTAGGGTTTGCGTTCAAGGTTGAAAAGAGGGTTTTCTATGTGGGTGTTATATAAATGCTTATGGGGTTTGGATATGAGATTGCCATGTGTCGAAATAGTTGGTTTTGGCCTTTGGATTGATATTTGGAAAATGAGGAGTTTTGCCTTAAAATGTCTTGGATAATTATTTTGTACAAATAATGAAATTGGTATAGGGAATGTGAAATTGGGAGGATGTATACATGAATTTGTTGTTGAATTTGTTTAATCACTCACCTATAGAAATTTGATGAATAATTTGTTATAAATATTGTATATTTGTTTAGATATAACTGTTTTGGGCTGTTGGTGGAGGATAATCATGATTGTTTTAGACATTGTATGTGGATTAGGCAAATTGAAACTAATCCTTTAACCATTATCATTGAATATGATTATGAATGATATACATTGTATATGTATGATATTTGGGAGGAGAAAGGGGATGGACTCCATTGAACTAAGTTGGCTTGTGTGTCTAGGGTAAAAGTCTCAAAAACCATTTGTATACATGGGTGTCGATTCCCGCGAACAAAATTTTTGTAAAATGGCAAATAAAAGTGAATATATGGTGTGATTGATTTTAATTTGTTGGAAATCTATGAGGTGTATCCTCTGTTGGGTGGATTAAATACTGTGGATATATCTATTGAACTGAAATGAAGGGAATAGAATGTAAGTTTGGTATACCATGGTTTTGGAGAAAGTTTTAAGGATTTTGCTGTAGGACAATGAAAATGTGCATTACACTTATATCTTGTTAATTCTCATATATTGTGTAAGATTGTTTCTACTGGATTTTGGCTCACCCTACTTTGGGAATCCATTTTCAGGTACTGGTGACATATTTCCTCCAAAGATGTAGCTTGGGAGGACTTAGGAGCTGGATACTCTATATTTTGTTGATTTATACTTAATGTTTATTCAAGCCGAGTGCTTTATATGTATAGAGTTTATGATACTCTCTTTTGTTGTAACCAAGCAATATCTTGGGAAGGTGTAAGCCTGTAGGACATTTATTTTTGTTGATTATTAGCTGGTAATACATGCTATAGATTCAAGTTGAATATTAATGAATGTATACTGCATGTATTATCTTTTGTAATACGAACTCTAATAAATGAAAGCATATTATTTTTATCAACATTCTGTTTTAAGGGTTGGATTTATTGTAGTCAATTTGGGGGCGTTACAGGAAGACAGACTTCGATTGCTCTAGTGATGAAAATCGAAACTATTGTTGCCAATTTGTATACGAGTGCTTAACTCTTGTTGTTTCCACATGATCCATTCTATGTCATTAGGGGTGGATTGATGGTTTCAAATTAGTGCTCCTAAGCATTTTTCTTTTTGTCCTTAAAGGTAATCTTACATATGGGTAAAATTGAAAAACAAAAAATTTCTCAAATAGAGGATGTAAAGAAATAATGTGTTGTGTAAGTAGAATTTTACATAATTTTATTACATTAACATTTTTATTAAATTGGTTAGGCTTCTCTCATGTTTATATCTCTACATGAGAGAATTTAAGGGGCCCGTGGAGCCTACCACATGTCTTATTTCGATGATCTGAACCATTGTCTTCTTAGGAATCGTTGAGTAGAATATTCATGAAAAAAATAAAAATGATCAGATATCGGTAGTTATATGTTTGATTCAAATTTATATTACAAAAATGAATAATTATTCTTGAAATTATATTTGTCATCCATTTTTTTAAAATAAAATATGATTCAAACATGTTGCTACTGATATCTAATCATTTTGATTTTTTGCATGAATATTCTGCTCAACAAATTTAAAAAAGTGAACGGTCCAGATTACTGAAATTGGTTCCAAAATGAGCCTATTAAGCCCAAATGCTCTTTCAAATTGAGATGACAACTTGAAAGAAACCAAACTTTTATTAAATATCTTAGATGTATAGGAAGTTAAATATGATTAATCAATAGGTTATTAAAAAAAAAAAATCGGACTGAGAGGAGCTTTTCATCATTTGATAAAATAATTATGAAAATTGGATTGTAATCCTTTTCATTGCTTATTTATAATGGAAATATTTCATTACGTGATTCAATGGTAAACATAATGATCATTTTAAATTTAAAATAATTATAAATTTACATTCATATTTCATATTCGTTAATATTTTTTTTTATGAAAATGTGCATACCAGCAGTATATGTTATATTTTTATAGATAAAATTGTAAACTTGTTCAACGTAATAAGTTAACATCAATTAACTCAGGGACTATTTTTTCTTCAAAAATCTTAATTAGCAAATTGAACAAAGTTAAGATAAATTTTAGGGTAAATTACAAATACACCTCCTAAGGTTTGCTTAAAGTACAGATTGTCCCCTGTAGTTTGATAAACTACAAATACCTCATTGTTAAAAAAGTTTATTTAACAGAATTAACTAAAAAAAAAGAAATTCATAATTGTTGTTTTATACAATAATAAAATTACCTAAATTATTAATTGAAACATATTTATAACACCATTAAAAACTATTAATTGACTTGATGATTTATTAATAAAATTGGCGATTTATTATGAAATTAGAAATCTCTCAAGGGGTGAAATGTAATTTCTAAAACCACAGGGAGCGATTTGTATTTTAATTAAATTTCAAGGGGTGTATTTATAGTTTATCCTAAATTTTAAAATTAAGAGTTAAAATTAAATTAATTGAAATTATACGAATTAAAATAATACAAGAGATACAACAAAGATGCCACCAATTTATCAATCTTGATGGGTAGGTGAGATATTGAGTTGCGTGATTGAGAAATATGAGAGACATATTGAATAATTATTGATTAAGGAGAATAGACACGTGGTATTTCGAAAATATTGAATAGTTTCCCATCTTGATGTACATCAACATTCATCAACATTGTCAACAGCCTTGATGGACTCGGTTTTCATCACTGATGATGCACCTAACACTCACAAGAATACCCACTCCATGATCTCAGATACAAACAAGACTTGTTGAACAGATTCACTGAAAGATGAGGCCACCTGCCCAGACTAAACACCATAGGTGTAAGGTAATTAGAGTTGAGTAGCCATGCAAAGTGAAAGCTGGCTCAAAAGGCACCGCAAACCACTTCATATGTGGCAACCCCAAACCTTCCCTACCCTCCTATAAATATCCAAAATGTCTCCACTTTCCACTTCACCTCAAAAACTAACACACTCTTTGTCACTCCATTACCATAGCCATGGCTAAACCTTCCTTGCTCTCAGTTTGTCTCTGTTTACTTGTTCTGTTCCATTGCTGTGTTGCTGGTAATTGTAGAAAGAAAGCCAGCAGCAGCAAGGGGAGTGCCAGATCGAGAGGCTGAACGCTCGAGAACCCCAACGCCGCATCGAAGCGGAAGCTGGGTACACTGAGTTTTGGGACTCGGATGATGACCAATTCCAGTGTGCTGGTGTTGCTGCTTGTCGCAATGTTATCAACCCACAAGGCCTTCTCTTGCCTTCTTACACCAGTGCTCCTGCACTCCTCTACGTTCTCCAAGGTGCCTGCATGTCATGTTTACTTTGCTTTGCACCTATTCTAGTCTTTACACAAATTACACTAATATTTTAGTCATTATATCATTTTTGTTGTTGTAATTTTAATTTTATTTAATTTTCACTTGAATTTATGATTTTTGTCTCGATTCAATTAATTACATCTGTTAGCATTTTTGTTTTAATGATACATGCACACGTGATTAACATCTCTCATATTTTTTGAGATAAAATTATAAATTTGTTTAACTTTGTGAGTTAATTTTAATTAATTTAGCGATTATTTTTTTTATCAAAAATTCTAATTGGCATTGTTAATTGAATTAAATTGATACAAAAATTTAAAATTAAAGATTAAAATTAATCAAGTTGAAAGGTATAGAAACCAAATTCGTACTAAAAATCAAAATACAGTAATTTATTTTTTGAGTAAAAATCATAGAATGAGACATAAATAAGACGCGCAATATGATTCATAGAATGGGACATAAATAAGACACAAACTATGAGGACCCAACCTTTGTCTTTTATTTGCATTTTACTTCTTGATTTTTATGCATTTGGATTTTTATTTTTTATTTTCTATACTTATTTTAGATGTCATTATTTTTGATTTTTTTTTGTGAGAGAAGAGTGTAATGATTATGGATTGGATGTGATGTTTTGTTTATTATGACTAAAATAATCTATTTTATTTTTTGTGACTAAAATAGTCTCAAACCTATCCAAACCCACGTGCCAAACCATGCCAAGTTCACATTTTAAATTTATTTTGTAAACCATTAACCAATCATTTTCTTGATATGAATTTAAAAAATAAAATATAAGTTTACTTTTTAAACTTACTTTCTAAACTATTAATCAATTATTTTCTTGACATATAATATCACTAAATTGAATTTAAAAAGGAAATTTAAAAAGAGAGTCAATTTTGGGATAATAGCAAGACTTGAACAATAATACTATGGTTATGTACAGGTAAGGGGTTTCAGGGATCATGATTCCTGGTTGTCCTGAAACCTTTCAATCATCAACAATCTCAAGAAGGACGAAGTCGGAGATTCCAAGACCAACATCAGAAGATCCGAAACTTACGAGAAGGTGACGTCATTGCATTACCTGCCGGAATAGCACACTGGTGTTATAACAATGGCGTGCAGGACCTTGTTCTTCTTATTATAGAAGACACTGCCAACGATCACAACCAGCTCGACAACAACCCCAGGGTAAGAAAAATAAACCCACCAACCAACTTCAAATATCACCTTATTTGATTTTAGAATTTTTTGTTTCCATATTTTTTTATTTTTATTGAATTTTTAAAAATATTTTATTTTATTTTTTTAATTTTTAAATACATCTACACTTTTTTTTTTTAAAAAAATCATTAAATACTAAAGATATAAAAAAAATATATAAAAATTCAATATATTTTTTTGTATTCTTATATATTTATTATTGATTTTTTATTTTAAAATATTTTTTTACAAACCTATTTTAGATTAAAAAGTAAAAAAATTACTTAAAATTTTAATTTTTTTTACTAAAAATAAAAAATATAAAAAATAAAGAATCAATTTTCAGAAAATTGGAACCGAGCCTTAAAAATTGAAACCGATTAAACAATAGCTTTGTGGTGGTGGTGGTTAAACAAGGTGATTAAACACAGTTTTTACTAGTAATACTACTTGTGGTGGCGGTGGTTAAACAATTGCCTTGTTACTTGATATTGTAGAAGTTCTTCCTTGCCGGAAACCCACAGCAATCACAACAACAACAACAACAAAAAAAGCAACAAAATCAAGGCAACGTCTTGGCCGGCATGGATGTGGATACCTTGGCGGAGGTATTTAGGGTGGACAGGGAGACAGCAAGCAGGCTTCAGGGACAAGACGATCGGAGGGGACATATCGTTAGAGCGGAAAGTGATCTTCAGGTGATTAGGCCACAGAGGACTCGAGAGGAACAAGAACGTGAGGAAAGAGGATATGAGGGTCGTGACAATGGTCTGGAAGAGACCATTTGCTCTGCCAGACTTAGACAGAACATTGATGATCCGTCACGTGCCGACTTCTTCAACCCTCGAGCTGGCCGCCTCACCATTCTCAATAGCTTGACTCTCCCTATCCTCAGTTTCCTCCAACTCAGTGCTGAGAGAGGAGTTCTCTACAGGGTATGTAATGACACTCAACCACTCAATTACATTCGGGATAAAAATCTAGGCATTTTTATGGGTAAACAGAATTATTTTATTTGTTTTTTTAAGTATAAAAATGTGGGTTTCTTATTAAAAGTGATGAAGTTGCTGAAAATGAAGTTGAAAATTTGAGCAGGATGCTATCATGGCACCACAATACACGTTGAACGCCCACTCTATAATATACGCAACAAGGGGTGAAGCCCATATGCAGATCGCGGACCACCGTGGGCAGTCTGTGTTCAACGAGAGGATCCGGGAGGGGCAGATGGTGGTGGTGCCGCAGAACTTTGTGGTGGTGAAACAAGCCGGAAGCGATGGGTACGAATGGGTGGCCTTGAAGACCAATGGGCGTGCCATTTTCAGCACTCTGGCGGGTCACACCTCAGCCCTTAGGGCCATTCCTGTGGATGTCTAGCCAACGCCTACCAGATTTCGAGGATGAGGCAATGAAATTGAAGCGGAGAAGGGATGAGTCGATCATGTTCAGAAGCAAGTGCTAGGTCTCGGAGAGAGAGGAGGGCTGATGCTTAAGCCTGTATGTATGTATGTATGCGGGGTCAATGTAGTTTTGTTTTTGTGGTTTCTTCTTCTACTACTACTACTACTACTATAGTACTGCTTCTGCTACTACGGTAGAGAATAAGAAAAGCTTTTAGATGAGCTTTGTATTTGCTATGTAAGAGAAGAGTTTCAACTACCATGAATGAATAAAAAACGAACAGCACGTTACCTGTATATATACCTTTTGTGTTTGTACTATAGCTTTGCTCTTCCATTTTTGGTCTCTAAATCCTAAGGGCTTGTTTGGCGTGCAATACTTTTAACTTAAAAAAGTTATTAAAAAAATCAAAAAATCTATAACTTATACTAAAAAGTTAAACATTTTCTTTTCTCTCTACTTTTTATATATCTTTTCCTAAAAAATTAAAAAATAATTTTAAACTTACCAATTTTTTTACCTCATATTTTAGTCAAAAATCAAAAAATTACTAAAATAGTTTATTCTCAAACGAGACTTAAAAAACAGTGCATATCCATTTTTGGAGCATGGGTTAAAAGTTAAAAATTAACTTTTAATCTATTTTGAGTCATATCACCTCACATAAAACAGTGAAAAAAATTTAAAATGTCAAAAAATTAATTTTTAACTATCTATTCAAAACACCTCAGACTAACACAAGGGAAAGCACATTATGGAGATCGATTTTATTGATTAGTATCCTCTCCATTACAAATTCAAAAATATCAAACACTACTACAAATATAGATAAAGATCACACTTTTTTGGTGTGATGTATGTGTTTTAATCACACCTTTTAAGTTTTATTAAAGTGTGGTCTTTGGGAGTGTGATTAAAAGGGGTCATTTTAATCACACTTTTAAGTGTCATTAAAAATGATTTCATCACATCTTTTAAGTGTGATTAAAAATATTTAGATCACATCTTTTAAGCGTGATTAAAAATATTTAGATCACATCTTTTAAGTGTGATTAAAAACATTTAGATCACACCTTTGAAGTGTAGTCTTTGGGAGTGTGATTAAAATGAGTCATTTTTAATCACACTTTTTAAGTGTCATTAAAAATAATTTCATCACATCTTTTAAGTGTGATTAATAATATTTAGATCACATCTTTTAAGTGTGATGAATAACTAATAAAACATGCGATAAAAAAAAGAATTTGACATATTTAAAGAATAATCAATATTATTTTGTATGCGCATTTCAAGAATGTAATACACACTATATACTATACTTTGAATCACAATCACATATTGAATGGAATAACGTCATATATTTCATAAATGAAAGTTAAATATGTTCAAAAGTATATACAGAGGAATTAAATAAAAAGTTTTACACTGTGTTTACATATATTAAAAATTGAAAAAACTTGAAAAATTAAGTTCTTGAATTCTTTGACCATATTTTGCATCTCTCCAAGAAATTTCTAACCTGAAAAATGAAAACACAAATTAATTCAGAAACCGCTAGAAGCATATGAATAAACTAACTATTTGTAGAGATTGTTCTAGTCTCACAAAAGATAAAGTCCATTGATCACACCCCTTCAAATGTCTTAACATTAAATACCTCTAGCATGACATGAAGTGTGTAAAAATAAAATGTCACTTTACCCACATAAATTGCAAGTTCAACAGAAATTTTACTATAACCAACAACTTAGTTTAAGAGGCTTTACCAATCTCAAATATTTAACGTTCTACAAAAGAAATGCAATTGAATGTTAATTGTGCAAATACCTTTAGTGCATTTCAGATATCAGCGACCATTCTTTATCATCTCCTCCATTTGAGCTCCTAGAAACTTCTAAACGCTTGGCAGGTTGGCCAGAGTTTCCTTAGAAAGAAAGAAAAAACAACTCAACTCCTTGGGGTATACATCTTTGGTAATTGCACATTTGTAAAAATGTTCTAGATACCATCATATACAAAGTCACATAGAGATATAATCCTAAAAGTATAACTTGGGGGTTCAAAATTCCCATATTAGAATTATTTGCCATTTGCAAATTGGCACCATTACCTTCCATGAAGAACATTGACATTATCTTTTGTGGAATTGACGGATATCCGGTTCAAATACTCTAACACCTCTCTTGCAATGCTTGTATGATCGGAACATCACTGCGATCACTCCTTAGTTGATTTCTGTTAGATACAAATTATGGCCCGTATATACAAAATAGTGAGATAAATGAAATTTGTCATATCATGATGAATCTAAAATATTTACAAATAAAAGACAAACAATAACTATTAGGTCTCAAAATGAAAATTAAATATAGAATACCGGTGATATAATGGCATCTCCAACCCTTGGTGAAACCTATATCAAATTTAAATTTGGGTAAAATCACTCAAAAACCTCTCTACTCATAGACTCAAACTTATTTTGAGTAAGAGATAAATAAAATGTTCTAGGACAAGGAGATGGTCTTGTTCTACTGCGGGACCAGACCAAAATTCTTGGGCTTCTGGTGGAATCCTTGGACTCACTATGCTTTATGTGTAGAACAAAGGATGCCAGCAGAGATAATATTTTGTCACATCCTTTGAAAGAAATGAAAAATTGAAATTTCCATTACTAGCTTGCAATAAAGTATTAAAACCCATGGAAAACCATAGCAACCCCTATAAATGAGACTAACATAGTCAAGTAAATGAGCTTAAATTAGAACTACAAACTACAATTGTCGATCAAACTGTTGCATAGGCAGAAAAGGGAGCATGTAACAATGGCGGAGAACATTCGTTAAACAAGTTCTTAAAGATAAACAAGCACATTCAGTACACTATAAGGGTATAATGGCATCTCAACACTCCAAGAAAGTTTGCAATAGTCCCACATAGTGAAACCACTACATAGATCAAATGACTGAAGTAGCTTAACATCTGAAATAGCTTTATCAAGGAGCTACAGCAATGGCGAAAAATCAGGAAAACATATTCAGGTCAAGAAGTTGAGATTTAAAGCATATATGTATTCTATTCTCTCACAGATTTTGGTATTCCTTTTAATACTATTATTTCAAAAAGAAGAAACAATAAAAGATAAAAAATTCACAATTGCTACCAGTGAAGACGTGCTACATTATCATTGCCCTTTAAAATAGAAAAAAAACTGCACAAAACAACATCAACTACTTAAGTTGGTCTCTTAATATGAACTTATCATTGTTTGCATAATGAGTGATCCCTGACTAATATCTTTCCATTTTCAAGCGTATCTCCTACCTGCATAATCTAGATTGTTTTCCAATTTGTGAGGCATTTATCAACACATATGCATTCATTGGACTCTTCTTGTATGTTCAATGTGTACATGTAATATAATCGTATAGATAAAAGTTTATCTTTTCAAAATTATTGGGCTTCCCAAGAAGTCTGCATGATCTTTTATCAAATTCAGTGTGAAGTGACACTACAACAAAAAGTATAATTAATAACATTTGTTTATAGCATTTTTTTTATAAATGTTATAAAATAAAAGGTATGCTGCTATAGTCACAGCTTATGCTACTATAGTCTAAGGCATCAGTGCCACCACCATATCAGCAGCACTCACGCCCATCTCACAGTTGCAACTTTAGATCGGCATTTCGAACATTCCTATATCATGCATTAGAGATATTAGATATTTGTTAGAGTTAGATATTAGTTAGAAGATTGGTTACAAGTTGTTAGATAGTTAGACAGTTAGAATAATTGAACCATGTTTACTAACAGACGGATAGACCTCAATCTTGACATATACTCATGGGTATTTAGAGAGGGACCTCTTTTATTCTTTTATCATTCTCTAGCTTATTAGGATATAACCACTCAGATATTGCTAGAAAATAATCATCCAGGAGGAGAATATTTATAAATATAATACACTGCTTACTGTTTAATGCTAATATATCATAACCACACTTCAGAATGCATCTTCTGCCCTCTAGAGCTCCAACACCAAGTCTGCAGTGTAAACAATAGAACTAAGTGAGGTTAATTACAAAAATAGTTGGACCACTGTAATAATTATATCTACATTAGTGCCTTACATGCTACAAATTTTCACGAGGACATGATATCTGAACCCATATATGACTTGTACTAATAAGAGAATGTAAGTGTGAAACTAGATTGGGACCTCAAGTAGGAGGGCTTCCCTTCATGCATATCGAGAAAATTTAGTTACATCTTCAACAGCCAAAGAGTGATAATAAATTCCAGGATCTACGGTCCATAATCTAGTCTCTGTCACGCTATAATCACCAGTCTCTGGAATGTAGATTGGATTTTGGGATAGGAGATATATATGTACTTACAGCATGCATCTGTTTTGATCCAGAATTCCTTGTTCCCATTTGAATCGCTTCCACTGAGTGTGACTTGGGGTGGGTTGGAGTGGCTCTTGAAGCGTCTAAAGCTCTCTCTTGAAAGGGCTCTCTGAGGAAATATCATGATATCTTAAATGCAGGAGCATTCCATCTACGTGTGTAGCCCCCAAAGGTGATGTTGTTCTTTATGTCATTTTCACGAGGCTTATGAGATTTTCTGCGGTAGTGGAGCTTTCGGGATGGACTTTCTGTGGAACATGTGGAGGATCTGCATGTAGTAATTTGTTGAATTAGGAAACCAATCGGAGAATACATAACTGGACTTGCTAGTGCATCCTGTAGGATTGATTGATGAAATACTCGGAAAAGCTTAGTGACAACCATCTGATTGGTTTATTGACACTTCACATTATGTTCTTTGTAATTGAATTACAGATGATATTGTGCTTGGAGCAATGGTAAAATGCTCGGGATGCCAAGCATGAGATCATGGGTTTCAATATGAGCAACCACTTTGTGCATATTATATCGAAGATCAAGTCGTATCGATCTATCCTCTAACATCCTCAATTATGGGGATATTTTTTTTTTATCTTAATGGTACCAACAAAACCACGTCTAGGAGATGCAGTGCTGTGTGTGCTCATTTCAGAAGATTTAGTATCTAAGCCTATGTTAGGTAGACACTTCAAAATAAATCAAATATCTGTATGTGTCTAACACTTTCCATCGGAGCTTCTTACATATTTATATTTAACACTATTATTATATATATATATATATATATTGTTGTATAATCGATTTAAAATAAGTAAAATGCCTTTTTGACACTATATGTTTCCATTTTGTCTCACATAATATATTAAAAATAATATAAAAAAAAATTGACCTTTTTTTGCCGAGTTTGCAAACCTTAAATTTGAGATTTGTTGGGTCCGGCATTTTGATATGCATTGCACCCAAGTTCATGTAATATAGGTCTAAACTAGAAGTACACATACCTTATGCAATTTTGTCTCAGATGAAGTAGAGCCAACATTTCCCCCAGTCGATGTGGTGGAGCTCCAAGAAGAACCATGAACCATTCTTTTCTTCAGCATCTTTTTCATGAGGTGTATGGCTGATTTATCTGTCTCCTTTTATCTGTTTTCTCCCTCTCACTTTTGGCTACATAATTTTCCTCTGCTATTTTGTCCTCTGAAAGCTTGACTCCCAAGCGATGTTCTATGTTCCTTCTTTACCCTTTGTGGTTGTTTACGGCAACTCAATTCTTGATCCAAGCAGATAATACAGGTGGACAGTTGTTGTTCCATTCAATGGTCTCTGTGCCTTCCAATGGCTTTCCGCTAAGTGTAATGGTGCTACCATGGTGCTTCTTCGATACTAACATAACTCTTTCTTCGGTACTAACATATTTGTTTCTCCCGGATGAGTCATTGTAACTCCTTGACCCTAGCACCTTCTCCAACTCATCATTAATAAGCAGTTCATTCTCTGTTATACATTTCTTTTTTCGATTATGTTCTCGTGATATGGCAAATGTTGGCGTTGATGGATTACTGTGATGGTAGAGTGCGAACCAAGAGTACCTATGGTAAGGAAGCCATGGAAGAGCTCGGAAATTGCAAACATGTATGAAATTTTGGAAAACAGTGCCTATTTCAATAGAGTGGGTAAGTAGGCAATATTAATGTTCATTTTGATTTTCAAAAAAAAAAAAAAAGAAGAAAAAAAAAATTTGAGCTAAAAAGGTACAGTTCTAATAATTTTTTTGCCTGTGCTACAGATTTCTGGATCCAACAAGTAGAGAATGGACATAAAAGAATGCAAAAAAGTAAGAAAACACATGACAACTAATGAAGAAAGAGAAAATGACAAGGAAGATGAGCAATGACAACGAGGATCATACAACAACAGCAGAAAGTGTACTTAGATCATGTATTTTAAAGACCTATGTAACCTTAGATCATGTATAGACCATTATTAGTGTAAGACCTTCCTCCATATAAAGCATCACTACCAATAAATGCTGGATATAGTTCAAACCAAAATATGAATTTCCAAATAAATGTTTAGCCAGTTGAATAATAATTTCAAGAAAAAACTCACCTTCTTCAAAATAAAATCATAAAGGTATTGTATCTAAGTCTATGATGGTTCTTGTGAAGTTGGGAAATTTCAATTATCCTATTCGACATCATAGAGGCAAAACATGAGATATTTTCAAATTTTAAATTCATGGGTACTGTATCTAAAGATTCATCATTCCAAGCTCATTTAAAAGTTTGATCCTAGTGTTTGCTTAGTTTATATGAGATTTAAAAGTAGATAAATAGGATCTGTAGTATAATGGTGCCCATATTCTTTGACTTTCACCAACTCAGACATAAATTTCTTCGAAAAATATTTCTTCTAACCAAAAAAAAAACCTTTGAATCAGTCACTGAATAATGAGGAATTACGAGAATACCTGTTCAATACAAGATACCCGAAACTCTGTTCCAGAAACTTCATCAACCTTTTCATCCAATAGATTATTAACCTTATATGTCACAGAACCCAAATGATCCACTGTATTCACGAGGGCTTTAATGGCATAATCTTTCAATGTATCCACCACTCTGTAAATTATTTGACAGAGCCAAAACAAAGCAAATTATACAACAATTGAGAAAGAAAAGGAAAACACAATTCTTCATGTTCATTATTATCAGAGATCTAATGAATTAGAGAAACTCACATCTGTTTTTGGTCATCATTGGTGTATGACAATTCAAAATACTCAGCAGCTGAGTAGAGCTGTGTTCTCAGATTCTTCAAATCCTAATGAAACAAACATAATAGTAATATAAAATTTCAAAACCATACTTTAAATCAGTAGGATCAATTGAAAAACACGTGCAACATTTCAAGTTCCATTTACTGAAAAAACTAAATGTTACTTATCAGAAATAACTACTGAAGTGTTATTACTGTTATGTGATAGTTTAAAAATACCCTTCAATTTGACCAAATATACACCAGAAACATGAATCTGATTCTTTCATGGCTTCATTCCATTCCAATTTAGGAAACCAAAATTATACTAATACCAAAATTATACTAAACCAAAATTGTTGCAGGTGCATTACAGGAATCAAGAAATTGGAGCAGCGATTTGCAAACTTCATTTATAAATTGAGCAAAAGCATTATACCTTGTATTCCAGTGAACACATTTTTTTCCAATGTAATATATGCTCACTTGATCCAACAATATTGGAGGCATCCTACCCATTAACTTGCAGTTTGATTTCCAGCAGAAGGAAACAACAGATAAGGTACCACAGGTCGAGAGAAACTAATGAAGTTTAAATCAAGCCAAGTAATATTAATTTTCTGATAGATAATAGAATGGCATTAATTTTGGGTCAATGAAATAGTAGTTTGACATTTTCACAAAATTAACGAAAAATTAATCGATGTTACAGCCACCTATGCTACAATACCATAAATTCAGATAGGTTCTCCATTCATGGAACCCAAATAATTACAATCTATATTCCAACAGAAATTACAACAAACATATGGTGTGCAATACAAATACATAGACAAATAAACAGAAATGACAAAATTTATTACCTCCCTTGAACAAAAAGTTTGAGAAAAAGATAGAGGATGAGAGAGTTTGTGAGCCAAAAACAAAATGAACAAAATAAACAGAAATGAAAAATTTTACCGCCAAAAACAAAGTTCAAGAGCCAAAACAAATAAAAAATTAAAAGGTGCATGAATAGTACCTCGCTTGTCCTGGTGAGGTACTGTAGCTCACAATCATCTTAGCGATGCTTGGGCAAGTCTGCTGGAGCCATCTTTACCCTTCCAAGCTAGCTATAGTAACAAATATGAAGGAATAGAGAGGCTTCTAGAGATGCTCTAAGTACTTAATGATAGTACCAAGCCATATGTATGACAACTCAGGTCAATGTCAAATGATAACCTCACATACAATAACCAAGAACTCTTTTCAAGGAAACCCTTTACCTAGTTGCCTCCGTGTTTTCATGAGCATTCAATAGATGTCATAAGTTACTAGAGTTCAAGCATCCAAATTGAAAATTAAAAAAGCAAACCTCAACTACATGAGAGTGAGAGCAAATATGTCAATGTGTGAAACTACGTGTAATTCTTTAGGTATAACCTATGCTGAGATGTACCTTGTAGTTCTAACAACAATCATGGAATCTTAGCAATATATCACTTGCACGGCTTTCCTTTATTCTTTGCCAAAAGCTTTGATTATACTGCTCCAAGATTTCCTCCCCTTATGACCCCATGCCAAATGCTCTCTTGCAGCGATGCAGGAATCTATTTCATGATTCATGGCAAAGAAAAAGAGATGTATAAGAATAATGAATTCTAAAAGCAATGGAAAATTTTATATAAAAATGTAGTATCACAGTTAGTGTGATGCAATCGACCTTTGATGGATCGAAACAATTTCAAGGAAACTTGATCCAAGCGGCATTTATGGTAATGAGGCAATAGATAGAACAATTGGGTGAAACCCATGATGAATTATCATCACTAAAGCCAACCATTTGCAAAAGTGAATAGAAGGAAAAGTAGAATGTGGCCCACAGGTTGCCTTTATTGCATACACATCCGTGGTAATCCTCATTAAGCAGTTGTGGAAACTTGTCTCTGGTTACGACCCCAGTTATCTGATTCAACTTCTCCTTCGCTAATTAATTCACCACCCTTGAGCTTCCCTTGCCAAGGAGATTTTCATCCCCGAAACCAGGCAGGAACTTTCTGCAAAGCCAACTTCTGCTCTTTTGCATCTTGTAGAAGAACTTCCATACGCATGGCTAAATCATTTAACTCTTTTAACTTTTCCTTAGTTAGAGCACGAGTTCCATGCCTTGCGTACACCAAACAATATTGGGATAAAAAAATACCTGATGCATGAAACTTTAAAAAAGGAAATGATCATGCAAAAGTATAAGATGCACTACACTACTCTACATTGACATTATCATGCCAAAATCACAATGTGTTTCTCACTTTAGATCAACTTTCAAGATTTTGATAAATTTCCTAACAATCTAAAAGTTGATATATTTTAACTTGTTTATAACGTTTATATCTAAAAGTTTATAACATATATTTATATTTGTGTAAATCATGAATATTAAAGTAACTCAAAAATTCCAATGCAACTGCAATGAATGTAAGTCAATAAAAATTATAGGAACTAAAGGAAGACATTGGCCATATAAATGACAAAAGAATGCAGCATATATAATACAAAATCATTCAAATCAACCTATGTGTTCCAAGCACATATAGATTCTTCTACTCGTTCTATAGTCAATTTTTTGTTGTACTTATTTGAATTCAAATTTTTTAATTATGAACAAATTAATAATAATAATAAATTCAACAAATTAATTCAAGAAAGTATATAATTTTTTTTTTATACTAATGGAGTTCCTGTAGGATTTTCTAGTTTTAGATTCCATAAATTAATTTTTTTTTATACAATCACAACTACAGGACCCTGATTTTGGTAATAGAACCCAATTTCTTTAGATTCAACAAATTTATAATAATAATAATAAAAAAAAAAATTTGTTCAACCCAAGAACCTAATTTCACATTTAGGTTTTAATTTTTCCAATTCAGATTCAAATATTTTCCCCAACTCGCATTCAAGAAATTTAAAAACAAAAAAATAATAATAATAATTTCACAACCCAAAACACAATTCTAATTTTTGATTTGCCCAATCAAAACCCTAATTTTTCAATGAGAGAGAGAGAGAGACACGAAGCAGTGGTAGCATAAATAATGTAGTTCCTCATCCTCTCCTGAGTGGTTATACAAATCTCATTCTCGTTAATCGGCGTCTCTGGCCTCGGTTTCTCTACCCTCTGATACCGATCCATCTAAACACAAAAAACCCAAAATCAAAAACAATTTTTTCTCCAAAAAATCAAAAACCCAACAAGAAAATAGCAAAATAGTACACAGAAATTAGATCTGAAGAAGGGAATAGGAAGAGGGGTAACCGTGGTGAGTGTTGAGCGAGTTCGGAATGGGTAAAAGGCAATAGAAGTCTCTGAAAACCTGCTCTTGTCTTTTGCTAGTCTCCATGGCAGCTCTGGATCGATGAATTTGGTGAGAGAAGAGCCATGGCCGTTGTGGATTGTAGAGAGAGAAATTGGAGGAGAGAGAGTGAAATTGGTGAGAATATGATTTAGGGTTTGAAATGGAAGAGTGTGGTGGAGGAAGCGGTAGTAGTAACCTGCGATTGGAGATCCTTTGTTAAATTGAGGAGTTTTAGCATTCGTGTAGAGAGAGAGCTATACCCAATTGAAGAGTATTTTATTTTATCATTTGGCGCGAATATTTCATTTTAGCCTATTTTTTTCTGATGCGTATTATTCACTGCGAAATTGTGTGGTGTGAAAAGTTAAGGTTGTGTTTGGTAACCTCGTTTTTAATTTATATTTATAAAATTTTATAAATTAATTTTTATTTATTTTTTAAAAAATATAAATTACAAACACGTTTGATAATTGACAAAATATTTTAAAAAATTTAAAAATATAAAAAAGAGTGAGAAATGGCAAGTGGCGGAAGACGGTGGTGAAAAGTAGTGACGGTGGGTGGTGGGTGGTGGTGGTGGATGGGTGAGTGACGGTGACGGGTGGTGAGTGGTAGCGAGTGGGTGGTGGTGGTGGTGGCAGGTGATGGGTGGCGGTGGTAGGTGAGTGGCGGATGGGCGGTAGTGGTGGGTGGCGGCGGGTAGGTGGTGGGTGGTGATGGTGGATGGGTGACAGTGGCGGGTAGTAGCGAGTGGGTGGTGGTGGTGGCGGTGGCGGGTGGTGGTGGCAGGTGGGTGGCGGATGACGGGTGGTGATAGGTGGTGGCGAGTGGTGGTGGTGGTGGTGGGTGGGTAACGGTGGCGGGTGGTAGGTGGTAACGAATGGGTAGTGGTGGTGGGTGGCGGGTGGCTGGTGGTGGTAGGTGGATGGTGGTGGCAGGTGGGTGGTGAGTGGTGATGGCAAGTAAGTGGTGGCAGGCGGTAGATGGTAGTGACGGATGGTGGGTGGCTGGTGGCTGGTGGTGGCGGGTAGTGAGTGATGGCAACAGGTGGGTGGTGAGTGGTGGTGGCAAGTGGTGGTGAGGGGTGGGTGGTGGGTGGGTGAGTGTGGTGTGGTGGTGAGTGTGGTGAGTGGGTGGTGGTGGTGGCAGGTGATGGGTGGCGGTGGCAGGTGGGTGGCGGATGGGCGGTAGTGCTGGGTGGCGGTGGGTAGGTGGGTTGTGGTGATGGTGGATGGGTGACAGTGGCGGGTGGTAGCGAGTGGGTGGTAGTGGTGGTGGTGGTGGTGACAAGTGGGTGGCGGATGGCGGGTGGTGATGGGTGGCATCGGGTAGTGGTGGTGGTGGTGGGTGGGTAACGGTGGCAGGTGGCAGGTGGTAGGTGGTAACAAGTGGGTGGTGGTGGTGGGTGGCGGGCGGCTGGTGGTGGTGGATGGATGGTGGTGGCAAGTGGTGGATGGTAGTGGCAGATGGGTGGTGAGTGGTGATGGCAAGTAGGTGGTGGCAGGCGGTAGATGGTAGTGACGGGTGGTAAGTGGCTGGTGGTGGCGGGTAGTGGGTGATGGCGACAAGTGGATGGTGAGTGATGGTGGCAAGTGGTGGTGAGGGCTGGGTGGTGGGTGGTGGTGGCGGAAGACGATGGTGGAAAATGGTGGCGGGTGGTGGCTAGTGTTGGATGGTAAAAAAAAAAAACTCAAAACTCAAAACGGAAACACATTTTTTGTGTTTTCCTTCTTTTGTCAAATTTTATAAACTGAGGCGCGGATTTGAGAATTGTATATTTTATATAAAAATCAAATTGAAATATTTTATACAATCACACCTATTTAGGGAGTGTGGTTAAATATATATATATATATATAATTACACTTATTTAAAAAGTGTGATTAAAAAGTAGTAATGTATATATAATCATACTTTAATTAAAATGTGTGATTAAAAAATATATATATATATAATCACACTTATTTAAAAGTGTGATTAAAAAGTAGTAGTGTATATATCATCACACTTAAATTAGAATGTGTGATTTAATAATATATAAATAATCACACTTTAATTAGATTGTGTGATTAAAAAATATATATATAATCACACTTATTTAAAAAGTGTGATTAAAAAATAGTAGTGTATATATAATCACACTTTAATTAGAAGGTGTGATTAAAAAATATATAAATAATCACACTTTAATTAGAATGTGTGATTAAAAAATATATATATAATCACACTTGTTTAAAAAGTGTGATTAAAAAATAGTAGTGTATATATAATCACACTTTAATTAGAAGATGTGATTAAAAATATATATATATAATCACACTTAATTGAAAAGTGACATAAAAAATAAATATTATCACACTCAATCAAATTAAGTGTGATTAAAATATCAATCTAATTTTTTTTTATCACACTTCCAATAAAAGTGAGATCTTTTTTTTTATCAAAGTGTGATCTTTAACTATTTTTGTAGTAGTGAAAGGAAAAATTTAAAATTTAAATTAATATTATGATGATACAATTCGTTTTGGTGAATGGACTAGACCGATCCAAGCTCCTCAAGCCCACTGGATAACCTGCAAACAAGTTCAACGGAGAACGGGGTAGTCCCCTGACGAACCCTCCGGTGTGTGAATTAGAAGGGAAAGTAGATGATGTAGAGAGAGAGATAGGAAAACTTAACCTTCTTCTTGTCTTCCAACTTTGCTTATATCCTTTGGTAATCATTTCACTGTATCTGCCGTTCTAACCCTCCCGCCGAAAGCTTGCGCCGTGGTTTACCTTGTTCAGGGTGAGGAGGTGTCATTCCGGCTGAGAGGTGTTGTCGTAATAAATACTATGATGGGCTGCATTAATAGTGATGTATTGTGGCAATAACTTTGCAGATCTTTGTCTGTGGCGTGGCTTTGATACCACTGCCAGGTGTCCGAGTATCATTGGCCTTCTATGCTCAGTTGGCCTCCAGCTATCTTGGATTTTGCTACCCGGGTTATGCAATGGGATATAAATGGTGGGCTTGGGTTTGTCCACTATGGGCCATGGTTCTTATGGGCCTATCCATGTCAGTAGTCCCCCATTCCCGAGTGCAGCTTCAGTCCAACGAAGGGAATAGTAGTGAGGAGATAGTTCGGTCGGCGAAAAGGTGACCGCGAGTGTCTTACGCGAGGTAGTGGCCGAGTCTTGACATGGTGTGGCCGGAGTCTTGAGCAGCCATGAAGTCTTGCGACGCGAGGTGGCGAGTGGAAAGTGCCGACCGCGAGGGTGGCCGCGGATGAGTGCCGACCACGAAGTCTGCGGCCGCGAGGTGGCCGAGTGGAGAAGTGCCGACCACGGTGGCAGCGGAGGAGGCAGCGGAAAGCCACGAAGGCAGGGCTTAAGTGGCGTGCCGCGTGATGATTTGAAGTGGAAAAAGACAAGATAAGGCGAGTCGATGTATCGAGACCATACACGTGTCAAGATCGTGGTTGTGAAGTGAGGCGTTGAAGTAAAAATGAAACGATAGGTCATTATGGGGTTGAAAAGATGGTTTTGGCGGATAATTTGAAAAGTTTTCAAACTGGCGAAAATTAATTTGGATCCTTGGAATCTGGTAAAGTGGGCTTTTGGCATTATTAGATTCACGTACCTGTGTTCAAAAAACCAAAATATTCCAAGTCTTACCCCATTTGTTGCTCGTGATACACCATTGGAGCATTTCTTCGACTTCCTAGTGCTGCGGTGAAGCGATTATGAACATACCTCGGAGATGTACGAAGGAACCGAGGGTGTGAGGGTGGATCCACTAGGAGATGATGATGCAGTGGAATTAGCAGCGCAGTACGAAACGGAGAGGGTGGGAGGGTCGGCGATACACTTCCAGGGTTCCACCATGATTGCAGCTCCGAAACCTATCAGTCAGGTAGAGCCTAATCCTTGGCACACGAAACCAGACAAGTCGACAATAACTGGGGCGGAGTTGGAGGCTATTCGCGAAATATCGGTTCGGTGGAGGTGGAGTTGTTGCTGCCAACATCGACGGAAAGGCCATGATACCAGATTTCGGTCGGGACGAAGGGGTCGGGCGGTATAGCGGGGTGTTTGGCTATGATACTGGGTGTTGCTGGGTTCTTGGTCTTTTCTCTTTTCTCGAAATTCGGGTTTTTAGTGGTGGATCTTCTTAGGCGGCTAGTGAATCCTCGGCATTCATGTATTTTTGGGCTTTGGAAGTATGCATTTGCCATGGAGGTCGGGGTTCTTGGAGAGGAGGAAAAAATCGGATATTTATGAGCCATGAAGGCTGTGAGGATGACCTTGTCGTCATTTTCGGCAACTTGCAGAGTTTCGGTGTTGAAGCGAGTGATGAAGCTGCGTAGTGATTCCCCCTCGGTCTAACGGATGTTAAGTAGCTGGGTGGCCGGGCATCGTTGGCGCTGGACGGCGATGAAGTGGCTCAAGAAAGAGTCACTGAGATGCTGGAAAGTGGAGACCGAGTCCGGTGGTAACTGGCTAAACCACAGCCGAAACCGACCGATGTCGCGGGAAGGCTCGGCACATGATCTCGTCAGGGAAGGCATGGAGGATCATGAGGGTGCGGTAGGTCTCCAGATGGTCGATCGGGTCAATCGTGCCATCGAAGGAGTCAATGGTGGGCATTTTGAATTTGGCAGGCAGGGGTTTGTCTTGGATGGAGGCGACAAATGGCGAGTTTGCAGTGGTGGAGGGCTTATGCTGGATATTCTGCATAACCCCTTGTAGTTGGAGCTTCATGGTTCGGAGTTCAGCGTCCCAGAGGGGGATGTTGTCACCACCAGAGAGGCAGTGTTGGATCTTTCTTGGCTTCTCCTCTCTGGAAATTTGGTGCTATAACCGATGGGTGTGGGAGTGGGGGTGGCGGATTTACATGTGGGTGGGGAGATTGCAAACCGTCCAAGTTGAGTGGATTGGGTAGTGAGGCAGTATGGCCGGGAGTGCGTTCCGGGTTGGGCAAGATATCTAAAGGTGGTGGTGGAGGAATGGGGAGGTTTCTCTGGAGCAGAGTGTTTATTAAGGCCTGGTTTTGCTCAGCCATACGGTTGATGCTATTAGTAAGTTCGATGAAGTATTGTGGTGGGTTGTTTGGATTGGAAGGGTCGGTTTGATGATCGGCAGCATTATGGTGGGAAGCCATGGATCTAGTCGTGACCATACACTTGACGAGTGAGGTGAAAAGATTCTTTGGAGCAGGGTCTCACGGCAATGATGAACACAAGCCCAGCGTCTTGTAGCAACCCTAATTTTCTTTAGTCATTATTTATTATTATTATAATTAGTATTAACTTATTTTATTTTTGGCTTTATTAATTATATGGATCCATGAGAATTTAATGTATTGTTTAGTTAATTTAATGTGATATTTAATTAGTTTAATATAGTATTTAATTATATATAATTAATCAAAATCTTTATATTTATATATTCATTTATACATAAAAAAAGAGGTGTATTTATATTTGTTATTTATATATATATATATATTATCGTATATTTATATTTATATATAATATAATTTGTTGTGTAATATTATATAATAACTTATTAGGTTGTTATGTATGAGATTAGGTTTATATATATAATTTATAGTCAATTAGGTTATAAGTGAATTATAAGAAAACAAAGAAAAAAGAAAGAGAAGTGTTGTGCGGCGGCAAGCCCGAGAGAGAGAGAGAGATTGATCATCAAAGAAGAAAGAAAGAGTGCTGTGTGAGTGTGCGTGGCGTGAAAAGATAGAAGGAAAAAGAAAAAGGAAGAAAAAAGATAGGATTTTGGGTTTTACTTTGGTGGTTCAATTTATTCTCTTAGTCTTGTTTTAATTTTTAAAAATAATTGTGAATACAAATCCTATTTTTTTTGATTATGTTTGATTCGTTAGTTTATTTATTTATTTATTTATTTTATTAGGTTGATGTGATTTGATATTTTTGTATGTGGATGTAGAGGATGAATTAACTTAATTATTTTGATTAGGCCAAGTTTGGCTAAACTAAAAAAGTGCATTTATTTCATCTTTTTATCTTTTTTGGGTCACATCAATCAACATCTCCTCTCTTTTTCTACACATGTCTGAAAAGTAAAAAATGACTTATTTAGTCTTCCCAAACTTGGCCACTAGTGTCTATGAAATGTTTAGGATTTTTAGATGAGTGATTAATTTTATTTAATTTGATTAGTGGAACGTGTAAAATTTAGGATTCTTAGATGATTGATTTATTTTAATTAATTTGATTAGTGATATATATAAGGTTTAGGGTGTTTAAATGATTATTGATTTTATTATTTTTTTTAGATGATTGATTAATCTAATTATTTTGATTAGTGTATATGAGATATTTAGAGTTCTTAGATGATTAATTTATTTTAATTAATTTGATTAGTGGTATGTGCAAGGTTTAGGGTTCTTAGAGATTTGATTAGTCTTAATTAATTTGATTAGTGATATGTGCAAGGTTTAAGGTTCTTAGATGATTAATTTATTTTAATTAATTTGACTAGTAGTGCGATGCAATATTTAGAGTTATTAGAGGTTTGATTAATTTTAATTAATTTGACTAGTGAATGCGATGCAAGGTTTAGGGTTCTTAGATGAGTGATTAATTTTAATTAATTTGATTAGTGAATGCGATGTAAGGTTAAAGATTTTTAGATAATTAATTGATCGTAATTATTTTAATTAGTTGGGTATGTAAGGTTTGGAATTTTTTTGATGATTGATTCATTTTAATTATGTTGATTAGACGTATATGTAAGGTTTAGGATTTTTAGATGATTAATTGATTGTAGTAATTTTAATTAGTTGGGTATGTAAGGTTTGGGATTTTTTTTAGATGATTGATTAATTTTAATCATGAAGATTAGATGTATATGTAAGGTTTGGGATTTTTAGATGATTGATTAATTTTAATTATGTTGATTAGATGTATAGGTAAGGTTTAAGATTTTTAGATAATTAATTGATCGTAATTATTTTGATTAGTTGGGTATGTAAGGTTTAGAATTTTTAGATGATTGACTAATTTTTAAATTATTTTGATTAGACATGTGTGTAAGGTTTAGAGTTTTTGGATGATTGTTTGATTTTAATTATTTGAATTAGTTGAGTATGTAAGGTTTAGGGTTTTATTTTGGGTGACTTTATTAATTCTTTGAGTGATTCTTTGATCTTCAAAAATAATTTTAAGTACAAAACCCACTTCCCTTTATTTATGTTTAATTCGTTGTATTTATTTTTATTTGTTTGATATTAGTTTGATTTTGTTTTTACATAAAGATGATAGATTAATTTTAATTATTTTGATTAGTTGTGGATATAAGATTTAGGGTTATAAATGATAGATTGATTTTAATTATTTTGACTAGCAGTGTATGTAAAGTTTAGTGTTCTTAGATAAGTGATTGATTTTAATTACTTTGATTAGTTGTGTAGGTAAAGTTTAGGGTTTTTAGATGATTAATTAATTTTAATTATTTTTATTAGTTGTGTATGTAAGATTTAGGATTTTTAGATAATTGATTGATTTTAATTATTTTGATTAGTTGTATATGTAAAGTTTATGATTTTTTAGATGATTGATTGATTTCAATTATTTTAATTAGTTGTGTATGCAAGGTTTATGTTTTTTTTTTTATGTATTTATTTTATGGATTAAATCACACTTATAATTATATGAAATTAGAATAAACTTAGAATCCATAGATATTGGTTAGAGGATGGATTGGTTTGTTGTTGGTATTTATTTATTTGATATTGGTTTGATTTTGTATTTGCATGTAGATGATGGATTGATTTCATTATTTAGTTAGATGTATATGTAATGGTTATGGTTTTTCTATGTATTCATTTTATGATTATAATCACACTCCCGAATATATGAAACTAAAATTAATTAAAATCCGTAGATAAATTCCTTGTACTCCACCATGACTCCATGAATTGTTATTTTATTTGAGTGATGGTGAGAAAGAGTGTATAAAAGAAAAATGTGAGGATTATGAGAGTTGTTTGATGCCTTATGCCCGGCATTGTTATATTTGTCTCATGATGTCGATGAGATGTTTATATATATTGTTGCCTCGTGCTCATGAGTAGACGAGTGCTTTGATTTGCGCGCGTACGTATATGCTAACCATCCGGGAAGTGTGAGTCAAACTCAGGACGATATCCCCGTGCAAGTTTGGCTTCGGAGTGGGTTAGGTATACGGAAGGCACATAGGATATATGTGTAGGCCAGAAGGGGAGGGCCGAAGTGGTGGAGTCAAGGTACAAAGAATTAATTATGAACTTGTATGTTAGTTCGAATTGTCTTAATTGAGTCAAGGTACAAAGTAGTAATTATGAACTTATATGTATAGTTCAAATTATATTGATGGAGTTAAGGTACAAAAATTGAATTATGAGTTTATTGATTTGTACATCTTGAAAAATAGTAATCGGCCTCAATAAATTATGAAATTTGAGTAGAGGTATGTATACGTGATTTTGGACAACTTTTGTGTTATAGCTTTTTATTAAAAAGATAGATTAGAACTTATAATCGGATGACCTTAGTTATTGTCGGTTTGATTCATTTTGGTAATGCAGATTTTATAGGCTGTTTTAACCCACGAAACGAGCTCATTTTTATTGGTTTCACGTAAACTGAAGTAAAACATTATTCTGCACATTTTTCATGTTTTGAACTTTTTCGAAAAAAATCATCTTAGGGCAGTTTTTGTTCATTTTCAGTTTCAGATTTTTCGATTGAATTCCGTCTAGAATTTTAGATCAAGTTTTCCTCTTAACCTGTTCAGTTTCTGTCAAATTCGTCAGCGTTGTCTTTTATAAAATTTGATTCTGTACAACTTTCGTTCTTTAAGTTTTCGTCAATTCGAATTATTTAAGCATAAAACGATACATTTTTATACTTCTTCAGCAAGTTACTTATGATTAATTTATACTAACATTATTTTCTTTTGCAGGATGGTGGGTCTTACTAACTTTTAATGCAGGGCTGATTTACCATATTTCTATTTCTATTTCTATTTTTGTTTATTTTATAATCAATTTATATTTCGTTGTGTACGGACAAGAAACTAAATGCCACCGTATCTCGAGAAACTACCCATTCGTCTCGATGCGGTTGGAACTACTTGTCTTGTCTAGTAATAAGAATTTAATGTATTTTTATTTGTGTCTGGTGGACATGTGGGTGTTGATTCTTGTACTCATACGGTATACAATATCTTGACCGTTTTGTCTCTTAGCAACTTCGGAGTGCGTTCTGTTTGGCCTTGGTGAGCTTCCTTCTTGAGGATTAGTAGAGGCTTTGGTGGAGACAAGAAATAACTATGATCGTAGGACATGTCGATTGGACTTCTTTTGTTTTCTCATGTTTATAGTTGTTAGTAGTTTATGTATTTTTATTTTCTTTTATGAAATTAGTATTTTGAAAATTTGGCATGGGTTGAAACCTTACATTATTTAAGTTATTTTGAAGTATTTATTGTCACTTTAATGTTGAAGGTATTGGTTAGTTATAGAATTATGGTGAATGGTTTAGTTTGTGTTTAGTTTTTTTTTTTTGTTTCACCTAAGTTTGGATGATGGAATATTGATTGGGGTTTAGTCCTAAGTTAATATTTAATTGTCCAATTTTTGGGGCGTGACACGTACGGACAAACCAGTTCCCACAGACGGCGCCAACTGATGATACAGTTCGTTCTAGTGAATGGACTAGACCGATCCAAACTCCTCAAGCCCACTGGATAACCTGCAAACAAGTTCAACGGGGAACGGGGTAGTCCCCCGGCGAACCCTCTGGTGTGTGAATTAGAAGGGGAAGTAGATGATGTAGAGAGAGAGAGAGATAGGAAAACTTAACCTTCTTCTTGTCTTCCAACTTTGCTTATATCCTTTGGTAATCATTTCACTGTATCTGCCGTTCTGACCCTCCCGCCGAAAGCTTGCGCCGTGGTTTACCTTGTTCAGGATGAGGAGGTGCCATTCCGACTGAGAGGTGTTGTCGTAATAAATGCTGTGATGGGCTGCATTAATGGTGATGTGTTGTGGCAATAACTTTGCAGATCTTTGTCTGCTGACGTGGCCTGTTCTGCATCTGTCATGTGTCCGAGTATCATTGGCTTTCTATGCTCAGTTGGCCTCCAGTTGTCTTGGATTTTGCTACCCGGGTTATGCAATGGGATATAAATGGTGGGCTTGGGTTTGTCCATTATGGGCCGTGGTTCTTATGGGCCTATCCATGTCATATTACATCCCGATGATTGTAAATTTTAATAATGTGGGGGTAAATGTTGTTAATTATTACCATGGAATATCCTTTTTTATTTTTTTATTTTACCAAGAGTAGCTTGATATTAAGCAAGTAAGTTTATCAAGCCTCAATGCCATTTTGGGAACATAAACGCAACAAAATCTCTTTGGGAAGTGTAAAAAATGCAGCCTTAAAATTACAAATTAGGACATATGAAAAAAAAAATGTATATATATATTTTTTTATGTTAGGTAAGAATATTTTGATCATTTTAATTTGATTTGACACCACAAATAAATATTAAACTAAAAAGTAAAAAATCAACTTTTTACCAACTTTTCAAATCACTTCAAAAAAAAATCAAAAAACTTGATAAAAAATTAAAAGTCAAATTTTTACTAAGTATTCAAAACAACGGCTTGAGTAGTCTCAGATTTTTATGACCCATAGATTTAAATTGATGGGACATCATTTTCAATCACATTTTAATGACTTATTTACTTTACTTAATGGGACAATTGTCATTTTGAATGAAAAAATACTAAGACGCTAACAATTAATACACAAAAATATACAAATACACTCATAAGTCTTGGGTGAGTCTCACAACAAATCGTGATAGGCCCTGTGACAACTTCTGAATGTTTGTGTGTATAAGTATTGATAGTTTGTGTGTACAAGTATTGATAGCCGATTTAATGGGTATAATTATAAATGTTTTAAAACTATTTTTTTGTTAAATTCATGTGTTATTTATAATGATAATATAGCATTTGCATAAAAGAGATTAACTTCTCACCTCCTATGCCAAGAAGGAATTATTACTTTCTAATAATTTTCTACCCTCTGGGAGACAAGACTTTGCTCATTCAAACAAAGACTTCAATCAATTAGCTAGCTAGTATTAATTGGGAACAGAAGAAGCCAATTGAAATGTTATGTTTGGGCAATTTTGTAGTTGTTGGTGGCCTTATAAATGTAGTGTTGGGACAATGTTAATATTTTTATACAACAAATTCACACATACTTATGTAATAGTGATTTTTATTTTATTTTATTTTATATATGTTCAATTATAAACTATGTATTGTAATGAAGACACATCACTTGCATTCAATTTAGTGGTTGTTTGGTATGTGTTAAAATGAAACATGCTATTTTAACACATTATTTTATTTAGGTCACAATTATCTTATTTAAATCACATCATCTTTCTACCACATCACTTTAAACCTAACTCATATTTCATGTTTTTTATAAAAAGTCAAAAATATACTAATTTAGCACTTTCCAAACAATACTTTAGTATACAAAATTTATTGCTTTACCTAGGGTTTTCTGGTTGAAACTTATTTTGTGTGCTCAAACTTCTTAATTTTAATTTAAAAAAAAAAAAAAGAATTTACCATTTTAAGGAGTTTGGCTTAGAGGTGGTGATGGATTTGATGGCCCACCCAAATCGTCTAACGTAATACAATATTCTTAGGTCTGGGAAAAAAAAATAATTAGCTCAGGATAAATTGAGATTTTGTACTAATTTAATATTTCAATTCAACTTTAGACGACAAGTTTAAGCTTAGCCTAACTTCACTTGTCAATTTATAAAATGTTAATATTGATATTTACATTATTTATTTACAAAATAAGTTAAGAAAATAATAAAAGACAAAAGAAAAGTACGTATTTTGTTTATTTATAGGGTTAAAATTAAAATATATGTTTAAAGATTATATTTATTTTATAATTGAATTTTGTTAATATTTCAAGTTTAAATAATTATTAAAAAGATTTAAATAATTTAATATTCATTCAACCCAAAAAAAAAAACCCATGGTGAAGGCTGATGATAACTGTTTACTGGTAAAGAAAGACGCTTTTCTCTTTCATTCTTCCTCCTCATTCTTTTCTTACTGGTTTAAAAGGGTGGTGGCAATAGTAATGTAATAGAGATGAACATTTTTTTCTCCAAAAAATGGTCAAAGAAATGTTACTGGAAGTTGAAGGTAGTTTTTGACATTAGAGGTGGCTGTCAAAAATAGTCATTAAAGGTGATTATTGATTTTCAAAAATTATAATTAAAAAAAAAATTATCAAAAATCAAAGATAATTATCGAGGGCAGGGTTCATGCAATAATTTTTTATGATTGAGATTTGAAAGGAGTTAAGAAATGACATTTTAAAAATATTAATAGATGAAAATGTGTTGGTGTTATAAGTAAGAGGTGATTTGGGATGATCTAAATAAGTATATTTTTGACTTTTTATAAAATATGAGTTGAGTATGGGTTAAGTTTGAAGTGATGTGATAAAAATATGATGTGACTTAAATAAGATGATGTGATTTAAATAGGATAGTAACTTTTTAATTTTTTAGTTTTTTTAAGATACCCCAAACAAAGTCTAAATAAATTTGATCAATCAGACTGATCGTGCTTTTTTTTGCTCGGCTTAAATCGGGTCAATTCTAACCGCCAAATTATAATATGGGCAAGTGGGTCGGATCATTGGTCTGACCCGCCGTAGTTTTGTAGCCCTAGCAATTCCCTGTCTCACCACAAGTCACGAACCCTTCGCCAAGTATTCAAACTCTCTCTCTCTCTCTCTCTCTGTTGCTTCCGTTCCTTCCTTGCCTTTTTAACAGCCAACCGAAGTAACTTCTTCGTATATCCTTGATTTCTTTCGAATCCTGAAGAACACCAACACCGGGCAGAAGAAAATTTCAATATTTTTTTGAGAAAAACAAGACACCAAATTTTCTCGACAAACAATCGACCACTTATGGCTAGCAGAAAGCTGGTCCGAGATTTATTCCTCTCCAAGGGCCCCTTTTATCGTCAGTTATTAACATTTCAACAGGTTTGTTCTCCATAAATTCTTACAAATACCAGTAAATTCTTTGTTTTTTTTCACACCCACACACACATATATCAATATATATAGTTTGGGTTTCTGATTTTTAATTTTTTTGGTCTAGGTTTCGACTTCTAATACGAGATTAAGATTGCTTCCCGCAAATGGGTATTTGGGTAATCGTCAATTTAGTGTGTTGAATGAGTTCTCCAAACAAGTTAAAGGCGAAGCTAACAGGTTTTGTTTTTTGTTTTTTCTAAGTAACTAGAATAAATGTCAATAATTGTCTGAAACCTTAAAAGAGATTTTTTTTTTCTTGTTACATTGGAACATATATTTCTGGGTTAGATTTGTTTAGTTGGTTCTTTATCAGCTTAGTTCTTCTTTTTTTTTTTTTTTTTTTTTTGCTTTGGTTCAGTGCTTTGCATATATTTATATATTATTATCTTTGTTTACTTCTTGGCCTTGTTTTTTTTTTACTATTGTGTTTTTGCTTGTAAAATTTGAGACAAATGGTTTTGTTGAGTTCTCTTTGTTCTTTTATTATCTTTCCCCTTAGGATACTCTTTCATCATACTATAGTCACTTCCTACTCACCCTATCTCACAGGGTTTCTTCAGTCATACATATTTCATTTTTGTTGGACTTATGTTTGTCTTTTTAATGAATGAGTGTATTTGGAAGTTCCTAGAATTTGAATCAGCTCACTGCATTTCCCATTTTATGTTCTAGTAAGATGGTACCGATAGGGAAAATAATATACTGATTGATATTTTTTCATGTGACCATTTTTTGCTTTGCTTAAAATCACAACATTAGTTACCGTTTGCGTTTTACTTGAATTTCTATGTTAAATGTCTAATGGGGCATTTGGTTATCCGAGGAACATCCAAGCATGCCCTAATTGTTTAGGATGTTATATGTTGTCTACTCATGTTTCCAATTCACTTGCAGAAATCAGGAATTCCAACAGTCAGTCAAGGAATTGAAGGGTAAAGCAGAGGAGCTAAAAGGGGTGACAGAAGATCTGAAAGTTAGGTAATTTTGTAGTCAATCTGTTCGCATTTGTTTTTGTAGTTTTTGTTTTTGGTTTGTTTAAAGGCTGAGACATACCGTTGTATGTCAAGGCTGGGCAGACACTTCCAATGAGGGCCCTGAGTGGTCAACTGGCGAATGCAGAACCAAGCAGACAACTGAGCAGCTGTACAAGCAAGTGGATGGTGCATGGACGGAAGCTGAAGCCACGGCAAAGAAGGTCTGATCCAAATTTCTCTATATTGATGTAGTGCTTCCCGTGACTTTCCAGTTTGAACTCATGGATTAGATCAAATTCTTCTGAAAAAATTATTTTAAACAAATTTTTTGATCTTAACATGGGTCCAGTTCCCAAACTTCTTTGAATTTTTTACTTAACCCCAATGGCATCTCTGTCGAAGTGTAAATTTCATATCTCAAGCCTTAGTGTAGGCCTCAGTGCTTTGCTTTGCATGCATTCACCCCTGCATGCATGCCTCAATGCTTTGTTGTGGAATATGTGAGCATGTATGTGGCATGTGTTGTCCATGCTACTTGAAGTAGTGCAAAAGTTTAATATTGTAGTTTATTATTTTGAGTTTTTTCCCACTTAAAATGAAGGCTACAAATATTGACTTATTACTAAGCTAAGAATACTACTGCTGTTAGTAAATTATTATCATTTTTTATTTGTTCATGTAACATGTTGACATTTTTAGGGCTTTAAAACCCATTTGAAATCCTTCAGGAAGGATGTTTCTTTAACACTATGAAAAGATTTGACATCACTATATCTGCAAACAGTTTTTTTGTTATGCATCATTTGAGCATTCTTTCTGTATGATTACTCCACACATTCTGTTTGCAATTTATTGTCAAATTTTATATACCTTGTGCTATTTTCAATCCAATAATATTTAAAATGTTAAAGATGCACTCAAGGTTAAAATTTTAATGAAATAAATATGGTGTAATATTACATGGGTCAAGTCAATCCTCTTATTAAAGTCCCTTGTTCAGTAACAAAAGCTAGTCTATTACGTTGAATCTATCACAGTTTATGAGTCATTTTGTTATTTGCAGGTTTCTGCCAATTTGAAGGAGAAAATTTCAGCTGCCACAGAGGAGGTGAGATTGGATTTATAAATTTCCAGATTACGCATGATATACTACTAAAAATGATGAGAAAATAGAAATATAACATTAATTAATTACACACTTTGTTCTGTGATCCAGGTCAAAGGCTCTTTTGGGATTGGGAAGGAAGAAGATCCTGAATTTACTGCTACTTCAGCCAAAGACGACACTGATGTGAAAAATGGGAGCAAGACTACATCTGGAGAGGAAAAGCAGCAGCAATCCAGTCCTGGGGATACTGCAAATACAATATTTGGCAAGTTTAAGTCTACTGTTACTCCTAAGTTCTCTGTGGCCTTCCAAAAATTGAAGGAAGCGAAGCCCATTGACATGGCAAAGAAAGGATATGATGTTGTAAAGGATGAGTTGAGTGGTAACCCAAGTAAAAGAAAGCGCATTGAGTATGGAGCTTCTTCCACAACTTCTTCATCAACGGTTAAAAAGAGCACAAGGACGGACATTACTGTTGTACCTTCAAAGCAGTCTAGGTGGAGTAAGAAGTGGGAAGCATTGAAAGAGAAGGTAAATTGTTAGTGTTACAAACTCTAATATATTGGAAATTTTTTATTGCTTTATTTTCTTGTTTTTAGATTGTAATGTTTATCTTCCCCCCAGATGCAAGGTCATCCTATTTTCAAGCGCGTCAGCGGGTTAAGTGAACCTGTGGTGGCAAAGAGTCAGGAGGTACGAGCACAAGATCCTATTGTCCTAATAACATATTGTTTAATTGGGCAGTCCTACTTCTATCACATGATTGTCCCATCATTTTGTCCAGTTTTCTCATTCATACCAGGATACTTTGTAATGAAAAGGTCTCTCACTTCTCAGCATTAAGCTTCAGTCATTACAAGCCACCATTGAGATTTCCACCATGAAAATGAGTGGATAAATAATATCAGATCTCAATTGCAGTTTTAATAAGTTGAATGTGTTTTTGATGACAAATTGTGGCTGAAGTATGTTGAATTTAATGCATTAAAGGAATTGTTCAGAATTATTTTGTAGGATAGATCACGTTTTGTATTTATTGAGTATGAGGAATGCTGTTGAGTGGTATTGACCTTAATGAATCAAAGGATACAGTCGTTGAAACTTGTTCATATAATTCATTTTAGGTCCCTATTTACTGGACAAAGTAGGAAAAAGGAAATAAATGAAAGGCTGGAATTTCTGTTAGGAAAATAATAAACAAATAACTCATTCTAATTTTTCGTTTGGAGCCTATTGTATTTGACCTTGCCTTTGATATATATATATATATATATGTATGCAATCTTTATCCCCCTTTTTTGGAGGAATATCTAAAGCATGGACACTTTGTGTTGGACACTCCTTCACAATATCATACTTTAATAAACACTTCTCGAAAACTTCAGTAACCCTTCTTGAACCCTCCAAATATGACCTATGTGATGAATCTCTTTGTAGTAACAAAGTTTTGCATTCTTCGGAATATGACTTGTGCACTCTAAACATGTTTTGAAACATTTATAAGTTGAATATATCATGTTTATAAATATAAATTTTTAATGTGTCCTAGATATTGCATTTTTTGAAAATTGCCTTGTTGGCGTGTTTGTGTCGCGTTGCGTGTCCATGTTTGTGCTGCTTGGGGGAATATTTTAATCTTTCAAACTTTATGTTCTCTCTCTAAGTGACATTTGATTGTGTGAATATGATAAGTTTGCTTTTTATGGTTCTTATGATTGAAAATGCCATTACATTAACATTATTCCCTATTGAAATTTGTTGTAACTGCTATCTCGATGGGAATTGGCAGTTTGCAGAGGACATCCGGGACAGATGGGACACTACCGATAATCCAGTTGTTCATAAAATTCAGGAGTATGGTGCTCAACCTTTTTTCCCCTACTGTTCTACACATGATTTACTTTGGTTGAGTAATTATTTGACCGTCCTCCCTTTTACAGTCTCAGTGAAAATGTCTTTGGGGAAACTGCTACTGCACTTTCAGTCAAGGAAATTCGGCGCCGTGACCCGTATGCTGGTTTTCTATTGGCTTGGCTTCTAGATATTACAAACTGCTTATTACTTCATCGTTGTGTGAAATTTGTACTTTTCAGGTCTTTCTCTTTGCGAATTTGTGACTGAGGTTCAGGAAGTGGTTAAACCAGTTCTTAATGCTTACTGCGAGGTAAGTCCTTAATATGATGGCCAGGAAGGTTTGTTATACTTTTTGATCTTCTTCTTTTGTCATTTTTACTTGCCATATCATATTTTGGGAGGGAGGACCATTTGTCGGTAATGGAGTTTTAAAATCTACCTGATAATAACAGATGTTTCACTGACTACAGGGGATGTTGAAGTTCTGAAGAAATATTGTAGCACTGAAGTGATTGGCGGTGTAAAGCAGAGCACAAGGCTTATGAAAGCCAGGGTATCTTTTTTGATAATAAGGTGAGAAAGATGATTTATTTTTATTTTTATTTTATTTAAAAGTTTTGTTTTTCTGTATCAGCGGATCAGTTGTTGTCGGCATGGATGTTGACAAGGCGGAGAAAATTTGACACCCTTAGCACTAGTTTTTCTTTCTTCAGTGATATGACTTGATCTTTTTCAAGTGTGAAGTAGTGCTAGTGGGTGGCCTTTTTTGTTAAAAAAAAAAAAAAAAAAAAATTTGGAGGCGGAGGTGGGTAGGGGATAGAAACAAAAAAAAATGTGGGGGGACAGATGTTGAGTAAGAACTTTAATTATGCAGAAAGCACTGATGTATATGATTATTTAAGATGTTAGAATGCTAATTATTATCTGAGTAGCAGATGATCAAATAAATAAGTATAGGTAGTCATATAACTTTATTCTCTCTGTAATTACTTCTATATATGTGACAAATATGATAAAGGAGTTATAATGGAGTGGAGAAAATCATAGGGGATACATACCTTAAATAGCTATGCATAAATTTTATGTAAATTGATGGCTTACATAAAACTGAATGTGTTCAATTGTATCACAAGACCTTAATGTTCACTAGAAATAAGCATCTTCTGTTAATTTGCATGGGGTGTCTTTAGTTGCTTGGAAAATTTATTTATTCTGGTCTTTCATTCATAATGTGAACAAGTTTATAAGCAATTCGTTACAATGAAAACGAATGTTCACGGCCAAGGGTGTTGCTCTTGTGGTTCCAATCCATGTTTGATGTTTATAGCCTAGTTTTTTTTATATTTCTTTCCATTTCCAACTCTGATTTTGTCATAATCATTTTCTTCTTGACAACCATGACTTGCAAGCTCGTCTTAAATAAACACATTAGCAGGCATTCATAAGGTTTTTTTGCTGAAAGATAGATGTGGTAAAAATTATTTCAGACAATCTTCTTTTTTAGGTTTGAGGTAGAGAACACATAGTGCTATTTTTTTTTTTTTTTTTAAATGCACTTGGTTTTTTCTAATAAAGTTGGATTAACACTTCATTATCTTGAGATAAGATAAACCAGTAAACAGATTTGTTAGGGAAAACACCAAGTCATAACATGGATTTGCAAAGTTGGATTTACTTATTCATTTCTTCTCCTTAATGAAGATTCTACACATATCGGAGGTGGAAGCAAGAGAGACCAAAATGATGGGGGACACTCCGATCATCATTGTGGCGGTATGCACTTACTGGCACTTTGACTGTTTTAACATCTTTTTTACTTGAATCAAAGGTTGATATTAATGGGCCCCTATTCCTTGTAACTGTCACAGTTCCAAACACAGCAGGTCTATTGTGTACGTGATAGACATGGTGCAATAACAGAAGGGGGCAAGGTAAGCCAAACCTTTACTTTGTTGCAGTTTTATGCGGTCTACATTTGCATACCAATAATGGTTACTATTTTTCATTTACTGTTCATTTTTACTGATACAATTTGAATCTTTGGTCTAAAAAATAACAGTTAAATCACAGGTCTGAATACCTCATTCCATAGTTAGAACAAAATATGAACACACAATACACACATATTATATATATATATATGTATAATATGAGAGGAACAAAATAGAAGTGAAGGATTAATTGGTTCAAAGCGTGGGACCTGATTTAGAGAGAGATTTTGATGGCATAGAGAAGAAAATTGAAAAAAAAAAAAAAGAGTAATAGACTTTTTGCAGAATTTGTTCATGGAGTTGTTTGCTCTTTGCTCCAGAGGGGGTTATGCATGTATTTCTAGATTGTAGGGAATAATGTGTTTTTGGGCTAAAGCATAGGGGTAAAGTGTAATTAACCCCTGTTTTTCACTTACCGTTCATTTTGAATTTTTTTTTACTGATACAATTTGAATCTTTGGTCTAAAAAAGCGTAGGGGTAAAGTGTAATTAACCCCTATTTTTCATTTATGGTTCATTTTTGAAATTTTTTTACTGATACAATTTGAATCTTTGGTCTAAAAAGTAGCACAGTTAAATCACAGGTCATTTTTTTTTTTTTTGGAACAAAGTTAAATCGCACGTCTGAATCCCTTGTTCCATATTCAATATTAGTATTTGCAGCCGAATTAAACAATATCAATGGCTACAATTCTTGGATTAATGTGCCATGTTCTTGTGAAAAATAAATATAATATTAAGTGGTCATGTGTGATTTTTTCACAAATGATAGTTGCAAACAAACACACAATCATAGTGTAGGGACTTGGGTTAACCATACAATGGAATTTATTTTTCCAAATTATGGTTGCAAACAAATACACAATCATGGTGTTGATCTTGTTCAAGACTGAGTCGCATTTTGGGGATGCTTATTCACATTTTATACCCAGTTTCTGAAACGAAGTGATTGATGTTAGTTGCTTTTATATCTGTTGTGTGTGTAATCAGGATACAATCCACACTGTATACTATGCTTGGGCTATGCAACAAGTTGATGTAGAAGAGCTAGGAGAAGGTGCTCTCTTCCCGATGTGGAGGCTGAGAGAAATGCAACAACTTGGCGTGAGGGCCCTTATTTAATTTTGCATTTTATTATCTTATCAATAGATGTTATGCGAGTATTCTCTGGGTTTTTTTCTCATTGCCAGGGAAAAAAAATCTTTACTAATCATTTCCTATTTTCTTTTTGAGTAAATAAGCTTGGGTATTATGCTCATTCATTTAAATGGTTACCTCTCTTGATGTATAATCTTGTGCTGAGGCGGACAAAAGTTTTAGGTAGCGGTGCCATATGTCTATTGGTATTTGTCTTGTCTGCTTCCTTATTTACTCCAATATATATTCTTCAATGGAAAATTATATTCATATTGAGTTTTTATACGGAAAATTCTGCAAGGATGTGGCTTTGAAATTTGTGTAACTACAACATATTTTGGTGGGTACTTTGTTTGAAAGTTAGAGGTATCAATTCAGTCCAATTATTCTATATGATGTATTTATGTTTTTGGTTATGTATTGCCTTAGTCTTTTCCAATAGGTGTGAAATGTCTTTGTGCAGATGGATGTGTTATATTAACACAGCTGTTTTTATTTTTGGATGCAATGGAGTTTTTGAAAATTGGGCTTTGTCATTTTAAGAATGAATGAATGTCTCCCTATACTTCAATTGGAATACTCACCGCCCCTAGACTGAATCTAATCAAGAAGTCTAGTTTCAAAATATTTTGTTTAGTGTTTTCCCCCCCTGGATCTCTAGTCAATATATTTTATTAGTTTAAAGACAACTGGAAAAGATTTATTAGCTCGAGGACACAATTTTTTTGAGACGAAACTACGCTTAGAGAAACCTGGGTGACCGCAAATTTTCTTGATAGCTCTCTGGCAAAGAATTTTTTGGCAATTTCGACTACTTTTGTTGTTGAATTTTTCCCCACTATTGTTACTATCTCAGTAAGTTTTACCTAATGTCATAGTGCAATTTCTCATAGTGAAATCACATTGTTTTTTAATAGAGGAAGTGATAGAGAGACGAAGGATAGAGAATATAGGCAAATATAATAGGCACATACATTGAACCATGGCTGATCTTACTAATCCTCTGACAACAATATATATGTAGCACCATATCCCTTGATTTGCTTAGTCTAGAAAGATGAATTGGGACAAAGAATGGTGGGGTTGGTGGCAAATATTTGATCTTGTGTGGTGCGGTGGACAACAACGATGTGGCGGAGGAGACGTGTAGAGCCAGACGGACATGGCATGAGTCAAAAGAGAGTGGTAAGAAAGTTAACAATTAGTATGTGGCATGAGTTGAAATCTCTTTCTTGAGATGGATTATCAATAAGTTGAAAGACCTCATATGCATCATGGAGCCTGAGCTTCTTCTTATGGTTTTGTTGTCTAAATATGTCAAGAGACCAGATAACCCCCAAAAACCAAATGGCATTAACATTTCATTACAACAAACAACGAAGGCCTCATTTTATTGATGATAGACCTCACTTCTACATACTTGTTATTCTCTGATGCCTATCAGACATTTCTGATACTAGCAACCGTAGTAGCAGTAGTACTAGTACTAGTAGATTTACATACGTACATATATATCAAAATTTAAGAACTCCTCCCAGATGCGAGGTAAGTTTGGCGGCCAGTGTTGAACTTGAGTCCCTCTGCTTGACTCGGGGACATTTGGTAAGCGTTGGTGATGACTTCAAGCGGCATTGCCCTCAAAACTGAAGTGTAACCACCGACAGCGCTCTTCAATGGTGACCCGTTTGTCCTGAAAGACAGGAATTCGAGCCCATTGGTTCCTGCTCTCATTGTTGCTGCAAAGTACTGAGGAATCACAAACATTTCGCCTTCATTCACCCTATCGTTCATCACGTTTTGTCCCCTGTTGTCCACAATCTGCACTTGAGCTTGCCCTCGAGTCACGTACACTATGCTGTGGCTGTTGATTGTCCAGTGTGGTGTGTACAACGCATTCTGCAACATTTGGTAACAAATTTAGAATTCAAGTAGGACGGACCTGAGATTTTAACCTATTGAAAGATGCAAAATAATCATATTTGTATTCACGTTGTGACATAAAAAATAACAACGGTAAGTTAATCTATCTATTAACATAAGGTATCCTGAGGGACATCAGATGAGCTATATGTAGTATAGTTTTCACAATTTTCGTAGTTTAAAATGTATGTTCCATTGTAACCGTTGAAACCGATAAAGTTAATATAACAAAACGAATCAATCTATTAATAAGATATATAAATTGTTAACTTTCTTATATTATTCAAAATTTTTAATTTACACTTTGACCCACATTTGTCATAGATTTGGAGGAAGCAACCACTTAATTTTTTGAAAAAACCTAGGGGAGGAGACCTATCTAGGGGTGGTTGAGATATTTAGTAACTAATACTAATATAATAAAAGAGTTTTTTTGAAATCTTAAGGGGTATTTTTTAGTTCAGGCAGGGCTCAATTATAGATTTATCGATTGGATTCGGAAGTATAGGAATGGAGTAAATGAGTCTACCGGGTAAAGATTGCCTCTCTCGGCGCTCATGTCCAAATAGCGGAGGATTGGAAGCTTGTGTTGGTTGATAATGTTGATACGACCGGCTTGCTTGGAGTAGATATCGGCTTCTCTTCGTTCATCAATGTTCTGGTGAAGCCTCATGGTGCAGAAAGTTTCTTCAAAGCCGTTGGATCTAAACCCATACTCTCCTTGTTCTTCCCTTTCATCGGGCCTAATCATGCTCATCCCTTCTTGGGCAATGACTATGAGTCCCCTTTCATTTTGATTTTGCATCCTTCTCACAAGTTCCTCTGGTACATTCATGGCCTCGGCCAACAATTGTGGATCGAAGCCGTCCATTATGCTGTTGAAGGTCTCCCGGGCCTCCTGGCTTCTCAGGCCTTGCTGCCCTCTCCTTGGTGCCCCACCAGCTAAGTAATATGCCTGCATACACCAACATAATATGAATGAATGCTTTTTTATTTATTTATTTTAAGATGGGAATGATATGAATGATTGTTGAAGTTGAAGAAAACATAGCCTGTTTTCCAAAATACATTTTTAGTAGGGCAAATTATACCCACAATCCTTGTAATTATTATCAATTTGGTCCTTGTGTCAATTTGTCCAATTGATAATCTCAAATTAGACCAAAATCAAAGGCAAAACAATCCATTTAAAAAGAAATAGACTGTTTCAAATCAGATGTCAACAACTCGAGTCTAATTTCTTAAAAAGACATGATCAATTTAATTAAATTATTTTAATGTGAAAAATTCAATAGAACACCATGACAGAATTGATACAAGAGGCAAATTATAAGTACTAGAAGTATAATTTGCCATTTTTCTTAGTAGCATGCATGTATGGTACCATCTTAAAAGATGGCGGTGGGTGTATAGGAGGCTTGCACGGAATCTTCTGTACTCAAAATTTCTGTTCTTCAGTGCATAATTAATGCACTAATAGTTGTATGATCATATGGTTAAAAAGTGCATTTATTACAGAGAAATATGAATTTTGAGTAGCGAAAATCGGTGGAAAGGAAAGGGTGAATAGAGGGTACCCTGAGTTTCTGATCAAGTTGGTTAGACTGGTGGTTGAGGTCGTTGATGGAGACGGCGATGAGGTCCTCGTTGCCGTCGTTGTAGCACCAATGATTAACACCGGAAGGAAGGGCGATGATGTCACCACGTCGAATGCGTCGAATCTTTTGGTGATAGTCTCTTCTGCTGCTGCCTCCCTCTTCTTGTTCCTCTTCTCCTCTTCCCTCTTGGCTCTTCTCCGACTGGAATGTCTCTGCACACCCTGGGAATGTTACCCCTAGCAACCCTTCACCTGTTGTGTTCCACCTTCTTTCATGTTAGTCCACCTTTTAAAAAAAAGAAATTTAATTTTACATACATGTCATAGAAAGTTCACAGAATTGTCAGTGCATCTCGGATAAGACATATTTTCCGACAATACTGCATTCTGTGAACTATTCTGTATTGGTAGAATTCTTTTGAAATTCAAAACCCGTCCTCTCTCACCTTGTTCAATGTAGACGAGGCGAGGGGCTGGGTGGTAGTTAGGCAAGGAGAGGGCATTAGGGCGCAAAGTGTTCCTCATAGGGGCAACACCAGCACACTGGAACTGGTCCTCATTTTCGTTCCACAGCTCAGTGATACCTCCCTCGGATTCGATCCGTTGAGACGGCTGGCTTGAGGATAGTCGTTGGAGACGGCACTGCTGGGATTGGGTTAGCTGGTACGGTGACGGCTGCCTCCCAACTGCAACTGAAGCAAAGAGAGAGAGATAGAGCTAGCAGGAGTAGTAGCTTGGTAGCCATGAATTTAGCAGAGAGAGAGAGATGGGGGATGAGAGTGAAATGGTGGTGGGCTGAAATGGGCTGGGCTAGTGAGGCCCATTATATAGTGGGGGGGAATTTGGAGGGTAGTGAGAGAAGGGGTGGTTGGGTGGCAATGAAGGGTGTTTGTGTCTGCATGAAGAGGAAGTGTCCTGCTGTTAGTTTGTACATGACACCTTGCAATGGCTATTCCTATGTGTTGTTCATACCATCTTCGCCGTGTTGGTGATCCTTTGCATTGTGCACTAACCACTTCATGTGTCTCCAACTCAAAAACAATAAAAAGAGTAAATTAACTAACCTCCGTTAAGGTTTTTTTCATCCATACAATTAATTAATTTATGATAAAAGGATCCAAGTGTTGTGTGAATTAAAATATTAAGAGAATCCAATATAATTATGTCAACTTGTGGGGCTTATTGTATTTTCTCTAAATCTTAAGGAAAATCAATGAGATTTACTAAAAAAAAAAGGGGTAAATTACATTAACCTCCTTGAGATTTTGGAAAGATTTTGGACCTCCTTGAGATTTTGGAAAGATTTTGGAAAAATATAGTAAGGCTGAGAATTTCAATATAATTACATTTGAGTTCCCTTATGTTGTGTTTGGTTGAGCGATTTGGGGAGAGATTTGGAAAGGGAAAGGGAAAAAGTAGGTGAAATGTGAATAAAATATGTCTATATTTCACCTAATGTCACATACATTTTCTCTTTCCTTTTTCAAATCCCTCCCCAAATCCCCAACAAAACACAGCATAAAGGATGTAATTTGCATAATACTTAACTCCACTTTTATCAATAATTTATTAGTCACATGGATTAAAAAGAAATAATATTATTATCTCTTTAGCACTGAAATGTATATTTTTTCTTGTTCATCCTTGTGTCTTTACTCCATCTGATATAGTTTCGATCTTTTTAGCTTTATTAAAAGAGAAATAGGTGTAATTATATCAAAATTATTTTTAATTTTTTTGTGTTGGTTTTTTCATATCATGAGTTATGTAAATAAATTGAGTATATAATTTTAGTAATTATATATGCAAGCAAAATATGTGTGGGTATTAATGAATAACAAAAATAATAATTTTTGGGAGTTTTAATTTGAGAGTTCTAATGCAGCTCTAATAATATTAAGAGTGTCCATTTGAAGAATGAGTCCACACTCCTCTCTCTATGTCCCTCTACTCTCTCCCTCTTTTACCTTATTAAAACTCTCATTAGAACTAGTATTTTAAAATTATTTATCACTACTCTTTCAAGGCCGATCCTGAGACCTATATGAAATTAAACCAATAGGCCGAGCCGTCAAGGAAGGCAGACAAGGTAGCCTTTTTGGGTCCAAATTTTGTCTAAAACTTATGGTTCCAAATAATTTTAGATTTTATGTTATGTTTGGTTCATTAAAATAAAATAAAAAAATGATAATATTTCACGATATTCATTATCACATTTGGTTCACTCAAAAAATTATAAAATATATATATATATTACATATGAAGTCATCATTTATTATTATGAATGAATAGTCATTTTATAAAAAAGTTAAGCCGAATCATTATTCAATTTTATTCTAATGAATCAAATATTAAATTATAGTATTAGTAGTTTAAGGCAAAATTATCAAAATATTCGAAAAAATAATTGTTGGTGAAAATATCAGAAAAAATTATATTTTATTGATAAATGATGCAAAGAAAATGAGATACAAATAGATCAGGCTGAGGTGCGGATATCTCGTTTTCTTTAAGGAGATCAAGCCCATTGCGGTAGGAAGAACCCCAATATCGATGCAGCAGTCACAAAATCATGACTTGTCTCCTCCAAGATACAACAGCCCGACCACTTGTCGTATGGTTCAGGCCAACTCTGCACAAGATGGTGAACCCAAAGCTCCACCAATAAAAACACCCTTCTTTGTTAGTAATCTCTCTTATATAGAAAATAGTTGGTGTGTGTTGGTGTAGAAAAGAGTAGATGATAGGGATTATTTATAAGGCATTAGGACCTTACAAATTACACAAAAAATAATAACCATTAAACAAGAAAATGGTTACACCAAAATAATGACCATTAACTAAGAAAATGGTTACACCAAAATAATGACCATTAACTAAGAAAAAATGGTTACACCAAAATAATAAATAAGAGATATTAAAATAGTCCAACAATCCCCCACTCATTTTAATAACAACAAGGATAAAAGAGATTACCAAACAAAGATAGATTAGTATGCATCATAAAGGTGTGCTCTGCATTGAACTTTCATTAGTGAAACAGCAACCTCTACTTCAGAGTCAGTAGTGGTCTCAGACTTGAACTATGACTGCTTAGGGAAAATAAAGAATTACTACTTACACATAATAATCCAAGTATTGACATGAGCTTTAATAGCTAGCACATTACGGCCTTGTGCTAATCCCAGTTTTCATGAGCATATTTGAGAATAAGCCTTGTTTTTATAGAAAGCGGTCCCACTTTTTTGCTCACATAGGGAAAATCTGTCAAGGATGTTCTTGTAATTTATACACCTCACTCAACAAGAATTACAGAATTTCATTAAGAGTATAAAAACTCAACCCTCCAACATTATAGGATAAATGCACTTACATCATAGGAATGGATAACAAAATATTAAAGAGTGCATTTTTTACAACCACCATATGATTCGTTCTTCCCATTGAACCTAGTTACAGGATCTCTGGTCCCTAGGTTGGGTATCCTCATACATGGTTTATGATTTTATAGGCTTCAAACCCATCTCCCTCGATGTATTCCAGACTCTATCTCTTGTCAAGGATTTGGTTAATGGATCCATAAGATTATCACAAGATCTTACATAATTCACAATTATGATGCCATTACTCAAATAGGATTTCACATTACTGTGTTTCCTTCGAATAAGTCTGGATTTACCATTATAAAAATGATTGTTCACTCTACCAATAACAGCAGTGCTATCACAACGAATTAACACAGGAGGAATTGGTTTTTCCCAAAAAGGAATTTCATGTAACAAATCTCTCAACCAATTAAGCTTCCTCATATCTTTGAAACTAACGTTATAAGCTCGGCTTCCATTGTAGAATTAGCAATTATCATCTGTTTCTTAGACTGCCAACATGTAGCACCACTACCCAAGGTAAAAATAAAAGCCGAGGTAGAAAGAGAATCACCAGACATAGTGTTCCAATCGGCATCACTATATCCCTCAAGTACCGCAGGATACTTGTTATAAAACAAATCATAATTTATGGTTCCAAATAAATATCTCATAATTCTTCCCATGGCCAATGATCTCGACTTGGCTTGCTAGTAAACCTGCTAAGTACTCCAACAGCATATGTAATGTCAAGTCTAGTACAGTCAGTAACATATCTCAAACTACCAATCATGCTAGCATATTCCTTTTGATTAATTACTTCATTTTCATTTGTTACAATGACAAATGTATGCTTGCATCAAAAGGAGTAGCAACGTGTTTCTGATCTAGAAAATTATATTTCTTTAACATTTTCTCAACATAATCTGTTGATCAAGAAAAATACCATCATTAGTCTTGGTAATTTTAATTTCCATAATAAAATTCACTTCACCAAGATCTTTCATATCAAAGTGGCTATTGAGTATATTTTTAGTCTCACTTATAATATGTAAATTAGAGCCAAAGATAAGTAGATTATCCACATATAGGCTAATAATCACATGTGCATTCTCACAAGTTTTATAATATATGCACTTATCACATTCATTAGATCTTATAGCCATTCTCAAGCATGCAGAAATTAAATTACTCATGCCCTTTGTTTAGAGCTTGTTTTAAACCATAAAGGGATTTAGTTAGCTTTCACACCTTGCTTTCTTGGCGAGCTCCACAAAGCCTTGATTGGTCCATGTAAATCTCCTCATCTAGATCTCCATTTAAAAATCTTGTTTTACATCCATTTGATGAATTTTAAACCATGAATTGCAGTACTTGCAATCAACGATCTAATGGATGTAACTCTAGTAACCAGAGAAAAACTATCAAAGAAATCAAGATCAACTTGTTGCTTAAAACCTTTAGCAACAAGTCTCGCTTTATATTTATCTATAATTCCATCCGGTTTAAGTTTTTTACGAAGAACCCATTTACACCCAATAGTTTTACAACCTGGAGGTAAATCCACTAGCTTCCATTTTTTATTTGAAAGTAGTGAGTCTATCTCATCATTTACAGCATCTCTCTAGAAAATAGCATCAAGTGATGATAAAGCTTCTTGCACCGTAAGAAGAATTTCTTCAACGTTGTAAAGATAATAGTCAAGGCCAAAATCTTTTTCAACTCTAACTCGTTTACTCCTCCTTGGTTAGATTTGAGAATTTTCTTGTTCTTGAGAATTTTCTTGTTCTTGAAAAATTTGAGAATGAGTAGAAGAGCTAGACATGGATAAAATATTTTTAGAAATTATTTGACCCCCACTATTTCTAGATTTGAAAGGAAATTTATTTTCATAAAAAATAGCATCACCTGATTCAAAAATAATATTATTTTTCATATCAAAAAATCTATAAGCCGTACTATACAACGCATACCCAAGAAAAGCACATGTGGTAGCTCGTTCACCCAATTTAGATCGTTTAGGATCTGCAAGCCTCACAAAGGCTAAACAACCCCAAACCCTCAAATAACCTAGATTTGGTTTATGCCCCAGCCACAACTCATGAGGTACAATTTTAGTTTTTTTGTGTGGCACTCTATTTATCACATGGCAAGCTGCATACTTTTTTGCTACTGTCTCTTGAGTATCATATTTAATCTGTAAAGCTTTCCAAATTTTCTTTGCGAAAGTGTAAGTAGTGTCATAGTAATCATAAAATTGATCAGCAAGGCAATTTAAGAGATAAAAGCTACATTTATACTCATCTGTATTATAGGAAGCCACTTTTGCTTCATGTGGCTCGTAGTCTTCATCATTCATCTCCTCGGTTGGGATTTTGTTTGGATTCTTTTCGGTAAGAACATATGCAACTTTCAAAAGGTTAAGGTAAAAAAGAACTTTTCTTTTCCACCTCTTAAAATGAACTCCTTTGAACTTGAAAGGCTTGTTGAGATCTCTAATTCCATCATTGGTTTTTTCTGGTACTTGTCCATGTTTGATCTCCTTAAAATTGTTGGTGAAAATACCAGAAAAAATTATATTTTATTGATAAATGATGCAAAGAAAATGAGATACAAATAGATCAGGCTGAGGCACGAATATCTTGTTTTCTTTAAGGAGATCAAGCCCACTACGGTAGGAAGAACCCCAATACCTATGCAGTAGTCACAAAACTATGACTTGTCTCCTCTAGGATATAACAAATCAACCACTTGTCGTATGGTTCAGGCCAACTCTGCACAAGATGGTGAACCCAAAGCTCCACCAATAAAAACACCCTTTTTCGCTAGTAATCTCTCTTGTATAGAAAATAGTTGGTGTGTGTTGGTATAGAAAAGAGTAGATGATAGGGACTATTTATAGGCCATTAGGACATTACAAATTACACAAAAAATAATGACCATTAAACAAGAAAATTGTTACACCAAAATAATGACCATTAACTAAGAAAATGGTTACACCAAAATAATGACTATTAACTGAGAAAAAATGGTTACACCAAAATAATAAATAAGAGATATTAAAATGGTCCAATAACAATTGAAGTGGAAGTAATGAAAAATTGTTTGGTAAATGTATGAATTATCGTAGAAATATTATTGATTCTACTAATTGCAATTGTTTTTGGTGAACTAATTTTTTTCAAGTTGAAGTTGATAATATTTTAAAATTCAATTAGCTACCTCAGAAGAAAAAAAAATAGTTTGAATAAATAAATAATGTTACACATTGAAGATGTTTAAAATCTATTTCAATTATGTTAATTATAAAAATCATAAGAAATTTCTCCGGAAAAAAAATTTGAGAAAAACAAATTATAATTGATCCACTCACTGGTACAATATTTTGAATATAATTTATCATCTAATATTTAGAGTGATCACGTAAAAAACTAGTAATTTTATTATTTATATATATATGGAAATATGATAAACCTACCTCCATGGGTTGGTTTGTCGTTTGAGAACTACTATTTTAGTTAAAAAATTAAAAAATTATTATAAGTTATTACATTACTATTTTTATTTTTTTATATATCTTTTTATAAAAATTTAAAATGTTATTAAAATGACTTGTTGCCAAAAGAGGACACTTGTTCAGTAGCTATTGCCTAGTCGCTGTTGCTCTCCTTTGTTGATAGAAATCGATTTTTTTTTTCCCAATTTCCACCCAACATTTTATATAATTTAAAATTAAGTCCCAATTTTTTATTTTATTTTTTGGAAAATTACCAATACACTTGTCTCCTATAATTCTAAAAATTACGTGCTTTTTAAATTTCGAATCACATAACAAATTTTCACTTTTATTAATAAATCATTAGGTCAATTAATAATTTTAATGATGTCAAAAATAAATTTTAATTAAAAATTTTGATAATTTTATTGTTGAATAAAAGAATAATTAGGAATTTTACTTTTTCAGACAATGAGTATTTGTAATTTTGAAAATAATGAGCAATTCATATTTTAAATAATTTTCATGAAATATATTTATAATTTTTATATATATATATATATATATATATATTTTATGTTACAAATATGATAATATTCCATTAAGGTTGCAAATTATAATTTGCTTATAACATGTGCCCTTTTTTTAAAAATATAAATAAAAAAAATCCTTGCTACAAAAAAGTTAATTTTTTATTTTTTTTATTCTCAAATTACTTGCAAGTTCAAAATTCAAAAAATTGTGGTATAGGGTAAAGTGACTAAAGGCTAATTTTGGATTAGGATGCTTGAGAAAATAAAAGAAGTCAATCTCTCATTGCTTGCTTGGATGATGAGATATAGTTTCAACAAAAAAAAAAAAAAAAAAAAATCATTTAAACCTTAAGAAATTTTGTTTATAACAAGTGGAGAAATTTGGCGATAAATTAAAATTACTTTTTACAATTACAAAAGATTATAATACTTAAATTATTCTTCTAAATACAAAATAAATAAAATAAAATGACACATGTCCTTTTTATTTATTACTCATTAAAACAAGATTGTGAGAAATCACAAATTTTTGCCCTCACTTAGTTGAGAACCTACAAAAACAAAAATTCCCTTCTCACCCCACCATCCAAACAGAACGTAAAATTGAGATTGGTGGTGAAATTCTGCCAACTGCAATAATACCTAAATTATTCCTCTAAACATAAAATAAATAAAATAAAATGACACATGTATTCTTTTTTATTTATTGTTCATCTAAATAAAATGATAAGAAATTATAATATTTTTATTTTCTCACGAAACTAGAATAATTTCTTTCTAACCCCGCTATACAAACAGAACCTAAAATTGAGGTTGGTAGTGAGAGTCTGACAATTGCTGATGATGATCCAAATGAAGTTGTTCTTCTTGTTGATTATTATGAATTGCATTCATCGTCATCCATGGAGGTTGGTGCTGTTGATATTGGTTTTGTTGGTTTACATGTTGTTGGTGGTGATTATTCATTTGTTGCTGAGCACTACAAAGGGCTGTTTGGCTTTGAATCTTTGCTATTTCATAGTCAATCTGAATTATTTGTTGCTGCAATTCAAAGATTGTTTTTATGCATCCATAAATTGGGTCTTGAATTCTTGAACTTGCTTCAATTGCCATGCAATCTGCAGCTTCTGCTCGCGATTGGATTGGAAGTCGCTGTTTTCAAAAATCAAAAAATGAAACAAATAAATTATATATATATATATATATATAACCCCAAGAACACAATATTAGTTGAATGAATCATAATCACAAACTAATTCCCACTTGGTAAATGTGTTACGAATTGTAGGAAAATAATTCAGTTAATTGATTTTATTTTTGTAGGGTTTAGGGTTTATTTGGTTTGATTTTTAAAAAATTATTCTCTATTTTTTTTATCTTTACTAAATTTAATTGTTAGATGTATCTAATATATATATATATATAATACTAAAAATAAAAATAAAAATAATTTAAAAAACTAGCATTTTTTTTATATATTTATTTTACATTTTGAGTTAATAAAAAAATAAACAAATTAAATAAAATATGAAAAAAATTTCATTAAAAATGTTCCTTCTTTAACTCTTAAATAATTAATTTTATTTATTTATTTAAATTATTTTTATTGATAAATTATAAACAAAAATTATACTGAATAATTTAATATAAATTTTAAAATTAAAATAAATTATAATCTACTTTAACAAAGAGAATGAAACTTTCCCTCACACACTTTTTTCATAACTTGTTCACTGAAAATGAATTGACGTGGGTCTCGTTAACTTGTATTTTTTTTTATATGGTTAAAAATTATGTTTTTTTTAAAAACATGATGTGATTATTAATCATGTTTTTAACTTAACACATAACTCTATTTGAATTATAATTTTTTTAACTTAACGCATAACACTATATGAACTATAAATTTATTTATTTATTTATTTTTTTGAAGTGCTTGCATTCAAATAAAAACCATAATTTGTAATAACATTTGGGGTTAATTTTTGGGGAATTTATCAAAAAGTCCCATATGGCGAAATTGTATTCCATTTGGTCTCATGTATATTTTGTTTGATTGGGCAGTCCATGATAGTAGAGATATCTTACTGATAACTCCTTTTTTGAATTACATTGTTATGTGGGGGACAAATATGCCCTCACATCAATTATGGGCTGTTATGTTTTCATTTTTTTATATGTAATCCCACGTTTGGTGGGGCGGGTGTAGGTGTGATAGTGTATTCTATTGGTACCTATGTTTGACACCAACAGTGCTAAAAAAAAAAAACAGAGAGATCACACACCTTGGATGTGGGGAACCTTTGATGGGCTTTTGACTATTTGATGATGTGAATAATGAACCCTATCGGTAACTGTTTGATGATGTGAATAATGAACCCTACAATTTTTAATTTAATAGTTTCTTATTTGATGATGTGAATTATAACAACAATTAGTTTGCAGGCATCTTGAACTGCACTTCCTCTTAGGCAATGACGGCCCGACCGGTGACAGCGGGTTCATAATTTGAAAGCGCCAACAACATCGAATCTTTGCGGTGTCTCCGTCGAGGGCGACATGAAACGAATTCGTGGCGACGCCACCGCCGCGAAATTGATCGTCTTTGCTAACTCCTTCCGATCAATAGATCTGTTTTCACTTGGTGATTGTGAGGAAGAGGAGGCAATCTCTGAATCGGCTTCGGACACTAAACTCTAGGAATCGAACCTTGCTTTTCCTCTACCGACTCTGTTTCATGGGTCCTCTGTTCTTTGTTGGTGAGGAGTCACAGGCCTTTTACGAAGCGATCGTGGCCGGTTCGAGTTCGATCGAGCGAAATGAACTATAACGTGAACCCATTCACTCCATCTATAACGTGGGTTTCAAAATTGAGTTGTGAGAAATCAAGCGAAAATCCGAAACCATTTTAGTGTGGCTCACTCCGCGTGTTCACGTCACATACGAAACCACGTTTGCTGGGGTGGGTGTAGGTGTGATAGTGTATTCCATTGGTACCTATGTTTGACGCCAACAGTGTTCAAAAAGAAAAATAGAGGGATCACACACCTTGGATGTGGGGAACCTTTGATGGGGCGGGTGTAGGTGTGATATTAATCCTATGTTTGGAGGGCCGGGTGTAGTGTATTCCATTGGTACCTATGTTTGACGCCAACAGTGCTCAAAAAGAAAAACAGAGGGATCACACACCTTGGATGTGGGGAACCTTTGATGGGACGGGTGTATTTCACGTGTTCACGTCACGTACGAAACCACGTTCTACTTCTGTGAGTGTTACAAACCTATTAAATTAAAAAAAGGTATTAGTGTACTTTTTCAATCAACGTGACACACAAACACCCATTCACCTTTCCCATACAAACCCACACTAATCAACCAATAATACTAGCAGTGGCAAAACAGTCAACAAACAAATTAAGGGATCATCCAGTTACCAAGAAAACATTTAGTACCTTATGGATTACAAGTCCACAAAATGGGATTTACTGGTCAATTTCCCTTAACTTTTTTAAAAGCTTTTTTTGTTGATTTTTTTTTCATTTTTAATACTTTTTTTTTTAAATAAAAAAAAAATTGCACATTTGCGTTCTACTCGATTAGATGGACCCAAAAAATAAACACAGAAATTACAAATTTGAAAAAATTGTCTAGAAAGGATAAAAAAAAAAAAGCCTTTCTTTGGCTGTAGTGTAGTGAATTTTTTATTTTTTTGTACCTTTTAGATTCATATATACAAGGCAGATCTAAAAAGTAAACAAAAATTAGACATATAATTTTTAAAAAACTGAAAAATAAAATATAACTTTTTAACTCTATGTCAAACTTATTATAAGTCAATTAATATACAAATTATAATATGTGATTGTTATTGAAATTTATCACAGGATGTAATGGACATTTTGTTTATTTATTTTGGATGACGTGAAATGAACGTCACTTACACAAACAATCATACATATAATTCTGAAAAACAATAAAATTTACCAATCATTTTTATATTATCTTATAATATGTGATCGTTATTATTGAGATTTATCAAATGGTGAAATAGACCTTTGTTATTTTTGTTTTTTTGATGGGATGAAATGGACGTTATTTACACAAACAATCATGTATACAGCTCTGAAAAACAATAAAAACATACTAATCATTTATACATTATCTTGTGAAGTCATTTAAGTATTATTTCATCTTAAAAAAAGTCAATTGAGTGTTAAAAAGAACAGCAATTTAATAATTCCCTTGGCTGTAATAAAAAAGAATAAAAAATTTCTAACCTTCTTCAAAGAAACTCAAGGTGAATATTAATTATGATTGAACAATGCTATATACACTTAATTTATACATAGAAAAGTACTTAAGAAATATATAATTTAGATTCTTTTATGATGTGATGTAATAATATGAATTTCACCATATAAAACATATCTAGAAATCTTAAAAATGACTAAGAAAATCACGAGTAATATCATGATTTGTTTGTTACCTCTAGCATCTTAGTAACATTACTTGCTCCGAAGATCTTGTGGACACAAGCAAATATCTCTGGATTATTAGCGGGAAAATACGGTGCCAAAATGCAATCTTCAAAACATTTTCTCTTTAGAGATTTGCAAGCTGCACACCTAGTCAAATTAGACATTGCTCGGATTTGCTAAAATCTATGAAAGATTTTCTCCAAATTCTCTAGAATCAAATTTATATACTAAATGATTTTGTTAGGATTGTAATGTTTTTGAATATCAAAAAGTGATCTTTATATGAGATTTGCATAGAATTGAAAGAGTTCTAATTTTGGAAGGTGATAACGGCTAGATTTTTTCAAAAATTGGTTAAGCAAAAGGAATGAATTTAGAATAATGGAAGCATAAGAATGTTTCCTTGGTTAAATAATTTAGGTCAATACTCTTCTTTTTCTTTTATTTTTTCTTTTTAGAAAAGACATTTTGAATTTTTATTAAAAAAAATGTACAAAAAATAGAGAAAATAGAAAAAAAAAGTACTATGTAAATAGAAAGGCCAATACTCTTCTTTTTCTTTTATATTTTGTATGACTTTTTGATGCTGTAACTTTTTAACTTTATTAGCTATTTGCATTATGCTTGTGAGTACTATGTAAACTGAAAGTACTGTTTGAGTATGTAGGCTCTATCAAGAGTTGTAGTTTGATAATATGAACCATTAATTTTATAGATTATTGTTTTTAAATCATTCATTAAAAAAATCATAATGTTCTGATATTCATAGCCATATATGTGACCATATTTGTCGTAAAAAAAAATGATTTATTTTTAAAATTATAGTTGTCATTCAGATCAATTTAATTTTTTTCATGAATAATCTATACAAAAAAATCTTACAAAATAAATAATTCAAATCATTAAAATAGAAATTGCGTAAGCCCCCCAAGGACCCATAAAATATCCTCCAAAAAAGCATCTTATCCCTTTCTAATTTACACGCGAAAAATGGTTTTAATTGGAATTGGTGTAACCCCAACCTTAATGATAATTAATGAAGGCATTCACCATTTAATGGCTTAGCCGTACAACATGAGTATTAATTAAGTTACAGAAAAACTACAAATGTCCAAATAAAATGTATAATGGGTGGAGTTTTTATAATTAGTTAACATTTTTGTTTTAAGTTAATGGACTATGCTTCTCATTTTCATTAACCAGTCCACAAAGAGAATCAGTCATCATGAGAATGCAACATAAGGTTGTGAATTTTGAGCCCAATTTTATAGGGATAAGTTATCATTCATAACTCATTTGTTTATATCTTTTTATATTCTTTTTATGGGTTTCAATTCGAATTCGTAATGATAATCTGAGCCGTTTATCTCATAAGTCTCGCAATAAAAGTCATTCATATAAAAAATTAATTTCATTAGATAATTATAAACACAAAAGCAATTGCATTTTATTTTATTTTATAAAATATATGATCAATAGGAGCTATATAAGAATAATTTAGAAACTTGGTAAAAAGTCAGTTTTTCAGCTTTTTACCAAGTTCTCTCAAAAAAACAACAAAAAAACCAACTTTTTTGTCAAAAAAGTCACCAAAAAAGTCAAAAAATTAATTTTTTACTAACTTTTCAAAACACTCTACAGTGAGCATGAGTTCAACTTGAGTACTAAGCAACTAAAGAATCTTACAAGTTGGAAAAGAGGAGAGGCATCTCCTCCACCAAGTTCAAGTCTTGAAGGACAAAAACAAAAAACAAAGAGAAGATATGAGAAAAAAAGGGCATCTTTCTTCTTTTCAAGATCAGTGTGAGGCATCTTTGCAAACACTAAAAAGCCCCCAAAAAAATTTCAGCATTGCTTGCGCCAAATGTAACAAATACATCTTGAATATGTAGTCAATATAATCCACATATTAATTACGTTTTTATAATCAACTTTAGAGAGAAAAAAATGTTGACATTGTTGGTAAATGTTAAGTTTCTAACATATCTGACTGTTTGGGGGTCAAATGATAAAAATATCTTCTTATCTAGAACATTCTAGTATGCCTTGTATTTATTTAATTCAATACAAACATGGATGAAATAAAAAAGAAAGAAAAATACATGAGACCTTCATCTTTTTGTTTTTTTTTTTAAATTATGATTTGAGCATGTGAGGTCCTTATTGACACCATTTTTAGGGTTATAGAATTTATTTTATTTTATTTTATTTTATTTTTTTGTTGTGAGTTTTATCCATCATTAAAGGCATTTGCTAATGGAATTGTATATTTATTAGAGGTCCAAAAAATTCAGAGATGTGGGAAGGGTGTCTAGAAATGTATAATAAAAATTTTCAAATTCTCTTACAATAATATGAGAGGTATGGTATGTTAGATACTAACTGATCAAAAAGAAAAAGAAAAAGTGGTTAGACATTATATAGTTGAGAGTGACAAATCAAAAGTTAACACAATATACCACATTATTATAAATCAAATTGGAAAAAAATTTAGGATTGGTTTGGAAAGTGACTTTTTAGTAGCTTTTAGGTTAAAATATGAGGTGAAAAAAAAAAAAAAAAAAAAAAAAAAAAAAAAAAAAGTTAAGCTGTGGGAAATAGATTGACTTTAAAAAAATGTACAAAAAATTGAGGCAATGAGAAATAATTTAAAACTTTTTTGACTTTTTAATTTTTTTAGCAATTTTTTTTTTGACCATTTTAAACTCTTCCCATATACTTTCATATTAAGGGTTTTAAATTTTTTTTTTGGATAAATTACACTGACACCCCCTGAGATTTTGGTTTATTACAGTTCTCTCCTCATTTTTTGAAAATTACATCTCCCCCCTTGAGATTTAAAGTTTCATTACAGATTTTTTCCTCAACAATTCAATTTTTTTAAATACCAATTTTGCCCTCATTGGGTAATTTACATTGACACCCCTCACATTTTAGAAATTACAATCCCCTCCCTAAGGTTTAAAGTAGCATTACCAATTGTCTCCTCGGTTAGTATTAGTTGGAAAAATAATTTATAAAAAAAAAAAATAATTGGAAAAAAAATTAATTGAAAAAAAAAATTGTTAGTAAAATTTTTGAATTTATATTTTTTTTCTCAAATTTACAAACTGAGACAACTATTTATAAACCAAAAAAATTATCAAACAAGTTTTTATGGCAGTTTTTTAAATTTTTGTAAATATAACTTAAAAACTAAAAACGAAATAGTTACCAAACATGCTTCAGATGGTAAAAATGTCATAAAATTAACAAATAATTAAATAAGTTACCAACATAAAAAATGACTTATCAAAAGATTCTTAGGCTATGTATGGTTTGATTTTTAGAATTTTTTTAAAAAAAATTAAAAATTAATTTGGTTAAGAAATAAATAAAGAAATAATTATCATTTTTATATAATTTTTATCTTTCAAGTGGTTAGAAATAATTTTTTACAACTTAAATTGAAACAGCCATACGTATGTATATAACCTGCCCAAAAGTTAAAATGATAATTATTTTTTACCCTTAAATGATAATTATTTTTTATTTTTTATTTCTTAACCAAATTAATTTTTAATTTTTTTAAAAAAACTCTAAAAATCAAACCATACATAGCCTAAGAATCTTTCGATAAGTCATTTCTTACGTTGGTAACTTATTTAATTATTTGTTAATTTTATAATATTTTTACCATCTGAGGCTTGTTTGGTAACCATTTTGTTTTCAGTTTTTAATTTATATTTACAAAAATTTAAAAAACTGTCATAAAAACTTGTTTGATAATTTTTTTAGTTTATAAATAGTTGTCTCAGTTTGTAAATTTGAAAAAAAAAATTTAAAAAATGAGTTTACGTTGGTTTTTAAACAAAAAATTTAAAAATTTTACTAACAAAATTTTTTTTCCAATTAATTTTTTTTTCAATGAATTTTTTTTCCAACTAATACTAACCAAGGGGGCAATTGATAATGCTACTTTAAACCTTATGGAAGGGATTGTAATTTCTAAAATGTGAGGGGTGTCAATGTAATTTACCCAATAAGAACAAAATTAATATTTAAAAAAATTAAATTGTTGAGAGAAGAATCTGTAATGAAACTTTAAACTTTAGGAGGAAGATATAATTTTCAAAATATGAAGGAGAAAACTGTAATAAATATAAATTTCAGGAGATATCAGTGTAATTTATTCTTTTTAAAAAAATATATATATATATATATGAGACTTTAGGTGATTGTCTAACTCGACCAGTGGATAGCCATTGTGGGCACTGAGTAACTAACTGTTCCTGAAAGGGAAGGACCATCCCTGAGGTTCTCCTTTGCACTGAATCTATCTTTTGGAAAAAGTGGAACAAGGTATTTTCTTTCTTGGCTCAAGCGAAGGTATGTGAATCCATGTCTTGTAATTTCATCAAAAGAGATATGTAGTCATTGATGTGGATGAAGGTCTAGAATTCGTTTGGAAAGTGATTTTTTAATAAAAATATAAAGTGGAAAAAAATTTAAAATGTATGTAAATAATTTTTTGGAAAATTTATCTATAAATTCTAGTTTTTGAAAAGTTTAACCATTTAGTTCAAAAAGTTTTCTTATGTTCCATTTAGTCCCATTTATACATCATCATGATGTTCATGATGTAAATGAAATATGATATTTCATTTTATAATTTCAAAATTTATTAAAATCTGATGAACATTAGATGTGTGAAATCTAACGTTTGAAACATTCATCTTATAATTTCAAACATTATTGAAATCTGATGAACATTAGATATTTGAAATCTAATGTTCGAAACATTAATCTGATATTTGAAATATTGTAATGGAACCTTTCAGTCTATAAGAAAACTTTTAGGACTAAACAGTGTATAAGTTATTAATTTGGGATTTATTAGTGCATCCCCCTAATTTTTTTAATTTTTATAAAATAAAAAAATACAAAAAGTAGCACTACAAGAAAATCTGTTATATAACACGGAGGCTTTTGCGACGAGGCACCTGCCGTCGCAAAAAATGAGTTTTTGACGCCTTGATGTAGTTCTTGCCGCCAAAAAGTATTTTTGCGACGGCGTTTATCTACCGTCGACGAAAATGGCCTTTTGCGACGGGGTTTACCTCCGTCACTAATAAATTTCACGGAAAAATGCAGGAGCATTTGCGACGCATGTATACCGTCGCAAAAAGTATTATTTAGCGACGGTAAATAGTTGCGGTCGCAAATGGTGGACCATTTGTGACGGCATAAGCCCGTCGCCAAAAAAAAAATTGTAAAACAGCGCCGTTTTAATTAGTTAATCAAGTATCATTTGCGACGGTGGTATATATTCCGTCGCAAAAAAATATTTTTTTTCATCCCGCTCATTTCTCCCATTCGCGGTCATCCTGAAATCCCCAAAATCCCAATCCCTAAACTCACGAAACCAAAAACCCCAAATCAAAATCCCTAAACTCACCAAACCAAAACCCCCAAAATCCGAAGGAAGGTGAACGACGGCATTCGCAGATTGACGAGGTGAAGGAAGGTGAACGATGGCATTCGCAGATTGACAAGGGTGAACGACGGCCTTCGCCGGAGTGACGAGGCGGCTGTGAGCGGCAGTGTGAGCAGCATTTGTGAGCGGCAGTGACGAGGCAAGAACGAGGTGAACATCGCGAGCGGCAGTGGCGATGCAAGGCGTGAACGAGTGACGAGGCACCTTCAATCCTTTCCATTCTTCAATTTGATTCCCACTTTAAGGTTGGGAAGTTTATAATATCAATTGATATATCCATATTCTTCAGAGATTGATAAGTAGTTATCTGTGTATTTTTTAGACATTGATATTTTGATTTATTGATATATTTTATTATGATGTTATGTTTATATCATCTAGGTTCTATTAATTTCTGAATCTGGATTTCTCTCCACGGTCCTGTACTGAATCTAACATTTTTCTAGACATTGATTTGGGTCTTAAATTGTTTGGAAGCGTGCTTTGTTTTAATGTTTTGGTAGGTTTTTTCTGCACAGGAAATGAGATGAAAGACTTGTGTCAACATCGTCTCTTACGATATCAGTGAACCCTGTATTACCCCCTATATTATCCAAGTTTTGGTAGTTTTGAAAGTTTTATAAAATTTTGCGATGGATTAGCTTCGTGTTATCTATTTATGAATCAATACTTGAGTAATATTTTCCAAGTCTTGAGTGTTCTATAAAATTTTGTAATGGATTAGCTTTCAGTTATCTATTTATGAATCAATCAATGTTTTAACTAATTACTGGGGTTTTGTTTAATTTCTATCTGGATTTTTATTTTAAAAGGTTAAATATTTAGCATAATGTTTATTTGATAATCACTTTTCTTAGATCTTGTTTTAGTGGGAATTTCTTGCTCCGAGTGTTGTTTTATGATTGGAGCTTTAACTGAATCATTTACAGCCATAAGACACACCAGTTGTGTGAAAACTTTCTACATCCCAAATTAATAATATGCATTGATAGCTGGTAAGCTCCAAAATTTCAATCCATGTACTGTCTTAAATTGTTTAGAGTGATCTTCATCACTATCCATATTTGGTGCAGGATGTTCTCAACTTTGATGAATTCGCAAGTCACCTGACGAATGAAGAAACGGCAGCGATTCTTTGAAATATCTTCCTTCTATTGATCTTGTGAGTTGGTTCTTCATTTTCCGCATTGACTTAATTGTGTTTTACTAATAAAAATTTCTTACTAGTGATGCAAGGATATGATTCATATCCTTCATGGAAATTTCATAAATCAATATTTTATGTTTAAATCTGTATGGGAATGAATTTACCCATTTTAAACTTAACAAGTTATGAAGACTATCCGTTTTACTTTGGAGTTCCAGTATTAAAATACACATACTTTTTGGTGCTTCTGAAAAGATAAGTTTTAGATGTCCAATGTTGTTCAACTGTAAAAAGACATCGGCACATTTCGGTTTTATCACCCAATACTTGGGCTTCTCATATGAGATGCTTTTTCTTTTCGACTAAATCTCTCAATCCTTTGAATGTTTGTTTTTGGATCTTTGTTGTTAATAATTCCCAAGTTATAGAAGTGATTCACCACTATCAGTTTACAATGCTTTCATGATCGATTACTAGCTCCTAAAGGGTTGGGAAGCGCACTTATTCTTTATTTATGACATTGGACTTTCACCTCCACTTCTTGCTATACGTGGTAATCTTTCCCATTTTTTATGTTTTCTTTGTGTGATTTGTCCACCCATTAGAATCTGTCAAAAATTTCCTTTTAGTTTTGCTTCTTACATGATTATAGATTTCCAATTCTAATTTCTATTGCTTGTATTGAAGATAGAAAATAAGGAGGTTAAGATATAAAATTTCCTTTTAGTTTTGCTTCTTACATGATTATAGATTTCCAATTCTAATTTCTATTGCTTGTATTGAAGATAGAAAATAAGGAGGTGAAGATAGAATATGTAATTATATTTTTACCCTTACATCTCATTATGACTCTTACATTTGTTGTAATTATATTTTTTTCTAGGGCATATTTGTTTTGTATGTGAGATGTATATCTCCCAGTAAGTTTGCCTGAAGCAAATTAATAGTGGGAAACACATATAAAGGAAGTACAGATGATGGATAAGAGTTGGATTGATTTGCCAAATAGGATGTCGAGGGAATACATTAATGGGATTGATCAATTCCTTGTGTTTGTCTACACCAATAGGGTTGAAGGTTCGATGATTAGTTGTCCGTGTAGAAAATGTGAGAATTGATACCATCTTGTGCGAGAGGGTGTACGGAAGCATCTGATTTTGAATGGTTTTTTTAAAAAGTACAAACATTGGATTAATCATGGGGAATCTTACGTATCTCTGCATGCTAATCGAGGGAATGAAACATTGGCTAATTTAGACATTGGCGACGATATGGTTGGAATGATACAAGGGGCTGTAGGAAATCCACATGCCGGTACAAGTGTTGACGGTAATGAAGCACCTGCATCGATCCCCATGCATCCGAACCCCGCTCGGTCCAAATGCAGAGATCGCAAACTATTTCAAACTTCTTCAAGATGCACAAAGTGAATTGTATCCGGGTTGTCGAAGTTCACATCTTTGTCATTCATTGTTAAACTTCTACATTTGAAGGTGCTTAATCGATTAGACGAACAAGTCTGTTGACATGTTGCTTGAGTTATTGAATGAGGCGTTCCCGTTGGGTGTGAAACTCCCGGACTCATATTATAAAGCTCAAAAGGTCACAACAGATTTGGGCTTCACATATGAGACATGGGATGCATGTCCCAACAGTTGCATGTTGTTTCGAAACGAGGACGCCAATCTTGATAAATGTGTCATATGCAACAGTTCAAGATGGAAATCAAATGGCGATGGTGGTTCAAATGGTCCTCACAACAATGGCAAACAAATAGCTGCAAAACAAATGAGATATTTTCCTTTAAAGCCAAGGTTGCAGAGACTGTTTATGTCATCCAAGACGGCTAAGTTAATGAGATGGCATGCAGAGGAACGAACTAATGACAGTGTCTTTAGGCATCCTGCAGACTCCCTTGCATGGAAAGATTTTGATCGTCGGAATATTGACTTTAGTAATGACTGCCGAAGTATAAGGCTTGGCTTAGCATCTGATGGTTTTAACCCATTCAGGACGATGAACGTAGTTCATAGCACTTGGCCTGTTGTACTCATTCCATACAACTTGCCGCCATAGATGTGCATGAAACAACCATTTCTAATTTTATCTGTGCTTATTGACGGCCCGAAAGGACCTGGTGACAAGATTGATGTGTATATGCAACCGTTGATTGAGGAGTTAAAAGAACTATGGAATGACAGTGTCTCCACATTTGATGCATCAACAAATCAAATGTTTCAAATGCATGCAGCTTTACTGTGGACAATTAGTGATTTTCCTGCATATGCAAACTTGTCAGGATAGAGTACTAAAGGCGAATATGCATGTCTTTGTTGCAATAGAGAAACTACATCGTGTTAGTTGAAGCATAGTAGGAAACAATCATATTTGGGTCATCGCAGATTTTTACCTAATGGCCATAAATTCCGAAAGGATAAAGTATCATTTGATGGTAGTCGGGAAGTCAGATTCAAACCAAAATTGTTGTCTGGAACTGAGATGCTGCTACAATTAGAATCTGAAGGTATTTTAACCCAATACAAGAGGGATGACCTTAAGGAGAGGCATAGGAGACAAGTAGAGAAGGAGAAAGCTGGACATCGCACCCATAGCTGGAAGAAAAAGAGTATCTTCTATGAACTGCCATATTGGGAGCACAATCTAATTAGACACAACCTCGATGTGATGCATATAGAGAAGAATGTTTGTGATAATATGTTGTGGACAATATTAGGGGTTGCAGGAAAATCGAAAGATGGTGTTAATGCTCGACGTGATTTACAAGAAATGAATATTAGAAAACCCCTACATTTGCAGTTAAGAGGGTCGAATAAAGCTTATTTACCACCGGCACAATTCATGATGACCAAGGATGAGAAAGATTTGTTCTTGAAAGTATTGAAGGAAGTTAGAGTTCTCGACGGGTATTCATCCAATATATCGCGTCGTGTGCGCTTACATGATAGAAGTATTGGGGGTCTTAAGAGCCACGATAGTCATATTCTGATGCAACAACTAATTCCATTGGCCATTCGAAGATCGTTACCGAAGAATGTAATTGAACCTTTGATTGAATTGAACAATTTCTTTAGACAATTGTGTTCCAAAGTCAATCGTGCGACAGATTTGCAATATATTCAAGATCGTATCGCCGTAACACTTTGTCATCTAGAGAAAATATTTTCTCCTACTTTTTTTGATATAATGGAGCACTTGCCTATTCATCTAGTTGACGAAGCATTATTGGGTGGAGCGATTCAGTTTCGATAGATGTATCCAATTGAGAGGTATCTTCTTACTTTGAAGCAATATGTGCGTAATAGAGCTCGTCCAGAAGGTTCAATTGCTAAAGGATATCTTATGGAAGAATGCATGAATTTTTGTGCACAATATCTCAATGATATGGAAACTAAATCTAATCGACCCACGAGGAACTACAGTGGTGATGATAATCTGGGTCATGCTGTTTGTGAAATCACAAGCTTTTATCTTGATAACACTTCTTGGGTACAAACTCATCGGTATGTCTTATTCAATACAGCCGCGGTTCAACCGTTCATAAAGTAAGTTATGTCACTCACTCAATATTTTATTATGTTTCATTGAATTTTGAACCAAATTTTGTTTTTTGATAAAATTTCAATTTACACAGCAAACACCTTGAAGAACTTAAGGTCAAAATGCCTCGTGTTGACAATCATCAGCTTCGGCGTGAACATTTTGAAACTTTTCACATTTGGTTCAAGGAACATGTATGTATTTAAATCTACAGATTCTATTTACCTAAGTCGAACTATATTTTAAATTTTACAATTTTTATTATTTAAAATAGGTTTAAACTTTGCGAAGGACTAGTGATATCACATTTTCTGAAGAGATTACTGTATTGGCAAATGGTCCTCATAACCTGGCAAAGAGGTTCAACGGGTATATAATGAATGGGTTTCAGTATCGAGTAAAGGCCATGGATGACTGTCGAGCCACACAAAATTGTGGTGTAGCTTTGAAGGCAGATACCATAAGTTATGCTAGTCGGAAAGACAAGAATCCTCGTGTAAGATGCAGGTACTATTATGGACAATTGACAGATATTGTTGAGATTCGGTATTCCAATGAGAATAAGCATGTGTTGTTTAAGTGTGATTGGATTGACAACATTCACGGGAAGATACAAGATGTCTTCAATTTCACGTTAGTCAACTTCAATCATTTGTTGTATCGAGATGATTGAATTACTAATGAACCTTTCATCTTGGCATTCCAAGCAGAGCAAGTTTGGTATGTTGCAGACCCGTTACAACCAGACTGGCAAGTGGCGGTGAAGATGTCTCAAAGAGGTTTATTTGATATGAGTTCGACTGATCCACAAATTGAGCCATATATGAGCCAACAATTGGAAGAAAATATAATGCTTCGTGATGAAGAAGTTGGTTGGGTGAGGGAAGCCGCAGAAGGGGAAACAGTTGATGTTCAAATAGGTTGATATTTAATTAACATCAGTAATTCACTTAAGGCCAAGGTTGTAGTTAATCATCAGTTTCTTAATTTACTTTGTCTTTGTAATTGTATTAGTTCAATTAATGTCATATTATAGTTGATGACAAACCATTATCTATGTTTCTAATTAATGTTATATTGCTTGCAGATTATTATGGGAAGGAAGAGGACATCTGATCATCCCCGGCGCATGATGTCCGATGTGGTACGTAAGAGGACATCAGTGGCACCACCATCAGAGGAGGCATCACATCGACCACCATTAGGGGCACCACCATTAGAGGAGGCATCACAGCGAGCACCATCAGATGGGCCATTAGTGCCACCGCATCGACCCCCATCAGTGGCACCACAGCAGCTATCATCTACTCAGCCACCACGCCTACCATTGGTGCGTCCACCATCAGTGGCACCACCATTAGAGGAGGCATCACAGCGAGCACCATCAGATGGGCCATTAGTGCCACCGCATCGACCCCCATCAGTGGCACCACACCAGCTATCATCTACTCAGCCTCTAGGCCTACCATCGGTGCGTCCACTATCAATGGCACCGCAGCAGCTATCATCCCGACTAGAGTCATCGGCTTATGAGCCATCCGCAGGTATATAAATTTGCTTTGATTTGTATGAAAATTATTTAAATATATATTTATTTGTTCTCATTACATATAACTTGTTTATTTTCATTGTATTTTTCAAATCCTTCGACTTTTTCACAGCCTCACTCAGGTATAAGAAATTGATTTGTATTGACATTATTTAAATTTGCATTTGTTTATTATCATTGTATATTGTTTATTCTTATTGTATCTCACAGGTCATGTTAGTTCTTCATCAACCTCGAGTAGGCGTGGTAGAGGATGTGCCAAGGGCATTAAGGAGTGAAGGTACCAAATTGGACATACAATTTGATGAAAATTACTGTCCAATAGGGGATAACGTGTCTAAGTTAACTACTCAACTTGGCATTATTGTGCGAAATGGTAACATTGTTCCTCTTACTTTTCTTGACTGGAACACTGTGCCTGATGATATTCTTGATGCTATCTGGAAGGATGTGAAGGTAAAAGTATATTTTTGTCCAAAAATTTAAATTCCAAAATTGTATTATTATTATTTAAACCTTGAAATTGTGTTTTATAGGACAATTTGAATATATGTCCAGAGGAGTACAAGCCAATATGCATGAAAAACTGTAACAGCATATGGAAGGATCACAAGAATAAGATTAAGTGTAAGTATTTCAAGCCTAGAAGTGAAGATCCTAATATGAAGGATGATGGTCCTTTGCACATTGTGCCAAGCCAGTGGGAAGAACTTGTGGAGTATTGGCGTACTTCCGATGCTGAGGTATACAAATAAGTTATATGTATGATATGTAAACATACAAGTCATATTTATATACTTACATTTGTTGAACCTATTATAGAAAATTGCAACTAGGAACGCTAAAAATCGGCGAGCTCACGGCATAGTTCATACCACAGGGCGTACTACTTTCGCTCAGATACGGCATGAGGTTTATATTTTACTGTTTTATTTTTGTATATAAATAAAAATTGTATATTTACAAATTATTTGGATTCTAATTTTCATATTTCTAAAAAAATGTAGATAACCAATAAGGGGGAGTCTACTGATAAGATGAATGTTTGGCTTATGACACGTAGAGCAGATGACCCAGAGGTTATCCAGACCTTGGTAGTTTCCAAACACCTTTGATTGTATTTAAAGTTTATTTTTTATTTTTTGTGTTAACCATCTTAATTTGGCATATACTTGTATTTCTTATTCAATACAGGATGAGTTTAATGGCCAACTCTCTATGCTACCTGAGGATTGTTGGACTTTGGAGGCTAGGAATGCCATTTTCCATGAGTTGATAGGTCATGACAATCATGGATATTGTCGCACATACGGGAGAACTGTGCCTCGGAGAGCAGTGTATAAAGATGGTGTAAATATCATTGACACCCACCATCGACTATTGTTCAGATCACCCAGCAGGTTCGTGCAGAGCTAAGGGATGAGTTGAGGCAGGAGCTGAGGGAGGAGATGAGAGCAGAGTTCTCTACACATTTACAGCAGCTGAGAGCTGAGATGATGGCCTTTGTGTCATAGGGGGCAAGTGTGGATCCTAACAGACAGGTACGATATAAATTAAATTGTTTGATAGTTAAATTGTCACACAAAATTATGTGTAAAATTCGAATATGATTAACACATTATGCATTGACTATCATAGGCTCCTGATGCATCGAGTGGCCACCGGGCATTTAGGGAATCTGCAGAAGACGAGAATCCATATACACCACCACCAGAAGATCAGGTATAAAATGTAACTTTACATTCCAAGCTAAAATGTATATTTGCATTCTTTGCATTCTAAGCTAATAGAGTTGTGGGAGAAGACGGGACTCAAATTGGGTTCCCGGATTAGGAGTCAGAGATGGATTTCACTCTAGGCAAACTATTTCTTTAAAAAACTTGAATTCGAGGAGTTAACGCCCCAAAATCACCAAAAAGGGTCGGATTGGCAGGAAACTTGGCACACACGACCGCCTAGGCACGAGAGACTTGTGGGAGAAGACAGGACTCCAATCGGTTTCCCGGTTTGGGTGTTAGAGCCGTATTTCGGTCTAGGCAAACTAGTTCCTTAAGAAACTTAAATTCGAGGTGTTGACGCTCCAAAATCACCAAAAGGGGTCGGTTTAGCACGAAACTTGGCACACATGACCGCCTAGGCATGAGAGACTTGTGGGAGAAGACGAGACTCGAATTGGGTTCCCGGTTTGGGAGTTAGAGCTGTATTTCGGTTTAGGCAAACTAGTTCCTTAAGAAACTTAAATTCGAGGTGTTGACGGCCCAAAATCACCAAACGGGGTCGGATTAATACGAAACTTGGCACACACGACCGCCTAGGCACGAGAGACTTGTGGGAGAAGACGAGACTCGAATCGGGTTCCTGGTTTGGGAGTTAGAGCCGTATTTCGGTTTAGGCAAACTAGTTCCTTAAGAAACTTAAATTCGAGGTGTTGACGCCCCAAAATCACCAAACGGGGTCAGATTGGCACGAAACTTGGCACACACGACTGCCTAGGCACGAGAGACTTGTGGGAGAAGACGGGACTCCAATCGGTTTCCCGGTTTGGGTGTTAGAGCCGTATTTCGGTCTAGGCAAACTAGTTCCTTAAGAAACTTGAATTCGAGGTGTTGACGCTCCAAAATCACCAAAAGGGGTCGGTTTAGCACGAAACTTGGCACACATGACCGCCTAGGCACGAGAGACTTGTGGGAGAAGACGGGACTCGAATTAGGTTCCCGGTTTGGAAGTTAGAGCCGTATTTCGGTTTAGGCAAACTAGTTCCTTAAGAAACTTAAATTCGAGGTGTTGACGGCCCAAAATCACCAAACGGGGTCGGATTGATACGAAACTTGGCACACACAACCGCCTAGGCACGAGAAACTTGTAGGAGAAGACGAGACTCGAATCGGGTTCCCGGTTTGGGAGTTAGAGCCGTATTTCGGTTTAGGCAAACTAGTTCCTTAAGAAACTTAAATTCGAGGTGTTGATGCCCCAAAATCACCAAACGGGGTCGGATTGGCACGAAACTTGGCACACACGACCGCCTAGGCACGAGAGACTTGTGGGAGAAGACGGGACTCCAATCGGTTTCCCGGTTTGGGTGTTAGAGCCGTATTTCGGTCTAGGCAAACTTGTTCCTTAAGAAACTTGAATTCGAGGTGTTGACGCTCCAAAATCACCAAAAGGGGTCGGTTTAGCACGAAACTTGGCACACATGACCGCCTAGGCACGAGAGACTTGTGGGAGAAGACGGGACTCGAATCGGGTTCCCGGTTTGGGAGTTAGAGCCGTATTTCGGTTTAGGCAAACTAGTTCCTTAAGAAACTTAAATTCGAGGTGTTAACGTCCCAAAATCACCAAACGGGGTCAAATTGGCACGAAACTTGGCACACATGACCGCCTAGGCACGAGAGACTTGTGGAAGAAGATGGGACTCCAATCGGTTTCCCGGTTTGGGAGTTAGAGCCGTATTTCGGTCTAGGCAAACTAGTTCCTTAAGAAACTTGAATTCGAGGTGTTGACGGCCCAAAATCACCAAACGGGGTCGGATTGATACGAAACTTGGCACACACGACCGCCTAGGCACCAGAGACTTGTGGGAGAAGACGAGACTCGAATCGGGTTCCCGGTTTGGAAGTTAGAGCCGTATTTCGGTTTAAGCAAACTAGTTCCTTAAGAAACTTAAATTTGAGGTGTTGACGCCCCAAAATCACCAAACGGGGTCAGATTGGCACGAAACTTGGCACACACGACCGCCTAGGCACGAGATACTTGTGGGAGAAGACGGGACTCCAATCGGTTTCCCGGTTTGGGTGTTAGAGCCGTATTTCGGTCTAGGCAAACTTGTTCCTTAAGAAACTTGAATTCGAGGTGTTGACGCTCCAAAATCACCAAAAGGGGTCGGTTTAGCACGAAACTTGGCACACATGACCGCCTAGGCACGAGAGACTTGTGGGAGAAGACGGGACTCGAATCGGGTTCCCGGTTTGGGAGTTAGAGCCGTATTTCGGTTTAGGCAAACTAGTTCCTTAAGAAACTTAAATTCGAGGTGTTAACGTCCCAAAATCACCAAACGGGGTCAAATTGGCACGAAACTTGGCACACATGACCGCCTAGGCACGAGAGACTTGTGGAAGAAGACGGGACTCCAATCGGTTTCCCGGTTTGGGAGTTAGAGCCGTATTTCGGTCTAGGCAAACTAGTTCCTTAAGAAACTTGAATTCGAGGTGTTGACGCTCCAAAGTCACCAAAAGGGGTCGGTTTAGCACGAAATTTGGCACACATGATCGCCTAGGTACGAGAGACTTGTGGGAGAAGACGAGACTCGAATCGAGTTTCTGGTTTGGGAGTTAGGGTCGGATTTCTGTCTAGCCAAAATTATTTACTTAACTATCTTTGTAATTATATAGTAATTAATTTTTTATGTTTTTTTGTAATTAAAATATTAACACGTAATTATATTGTCATTAATTATTTTTATTTTTTATTTTCAGATATTTCCTGAGTAGTAGTTTGCTTCTTGTGGAATGCAGCCGTGTGAAGATTGCGACGAACTTTTGTTTTTTTAACCCACGGAAGAATTATGAAGAAAATTTTTATTTTTCATTTACGTTATTTAGATTTGTGAACAATATTATGTATGTATTATGCAAAATTATGTGGTTGGATAGTTTTAATAATGTGTTGTTATGAATGGAAGACTGCTTTAATTATGGATGAAATTTTATTTATATACAGAAAATTTTATATTATTATATAATTATCAATTTTTTTTAGCTATTTTTATTTAATACAGGTAATTTGCATATTTTTAATAATTTTATGGCAACATTTTTGTTAGAACCAGGTTTTTGCGACGGTAGCGTAGCCGTCGCCAATGGTATTGGCAAAATTAACAAAAGGCCTTTAGCGACGGTAGTTTCACCGTCGCAAATAATATTTTTAGAGACGGCTCATTTTTCTGTCGCAAATAACATTATCAGCGACGATATTAAACCCGTCGCAAATAACCAATTTAGCGACGGTATTTTTACCGTCTCAAATAATCATTTTGCGACGGTATTTTACCGTCGCAAATAACCATATTAGCGACGGTATTTTAGTGCCGTCTCAAAAACTTTGGATTTTTACACATTAATTGTGACAGTATTTTGCCGTCGCTAAAAGGCATTTTTGCCGTCGCCAATATTTTGCGACGGCGTCTTACCGTCGCTTAAGACCTTTAGCTACCCCTTTTTGTGCGACCCCCTATTACCGTCGCTAAAAGATTTTTACCGTCGCAAAAAAGCTTTTGAGACGGCCTTTCGGGTATTGGCGACGGTATTTTACCGTCGCAAAAAAGCGAATTTTTTGTAGTGTAGAGATAATGAGAATGAATCTTTCATCTTTTATATATTTTTAAAATTTTTAACTAAAATACGATCATCCCAAATTTAAACTTAAAGATTCTCTTCTCACAAGTTTGTATCAATTCCTCTACATTATCCAGTTTTTTCTTCTTTTAAATGAGAGAGACAATGGCTTATGGTCATCAATTTATATATAATAAACAGATATGAATGCACAAACAGCAAAAGTTAAAATTTAATGGCTAACACAACACTTTTCGCAAGGACAAATGACACTCCCGTTTGGAGGTTTTTTTTGTGTGCGCGTTTGGAGGTGTTCGTTCGTAAATTATTTGCGTAAAAAATTAGGCCGATTGAATGTCGATAATTATATAATAATATTATATTTATTTATAAAAAATAAATAAAAATTGTAACTTTGAGAATAATTTGTATATTTATTTTATTTTATTGTTAAGAGAAATATGACTTGATCTTATGTCCAGGGCCGGCCCTGGGCATATGCTCACCAGATCATGGCTTAGGGCCTCTTAAAATATATTAAAAAAAGGGACCCATCCTATTATAGTTTAGTGTAATATATTAGATATGTTTTAAGTCTAAAAAAAATTAAAGAATGTCTAAACTAACTTAAAATAAATTGACCCATTAAAAAATTTAAAAGTCCATTCAAAATTAAAAATGTCCATTCTCTCTCCGTATCTAATCCCTAACCCTAACTCTTAATTCAATTTTTTCAAAAATTTGAGAGAAGCGGCACAATAAAACACTAACGAATTTCTTAAGAATTTACAACAAGTATGATTAATTTATTTGCTTCTAAAAATAAAAAAAGAGCAAGGATCAAGTGATACTTATTAGTTTTTATGATGTAATACTAATTATTTTTTTATGATTTTGACACAAATCTTTTATCCTTAATTTTTTGGCTTTCAAAGGTTAATATTGTAACTTTAAGCGTGCCAGTAAGGATCAATCAGTCTTTACAGAAGATTAATTGCCAACTAATTATCAGACGATTGTGTTTTAGTTCTTTTAGCCTCAATGAAAAGGATTTTTACTGATGGCTTGTTTAGGAGAATTTAGTAAATAACAATTAAGTGAAGAATAATTTCAAAATTTCATTAAGTAAAATGAAAAACTTACGTTAATCTGACCTAACCTCGTAGAGGTTTACAACAACAAGCTATTTGAAACTACTCCTATGAATGAAGTGCAGTACAGGAATTTGAAGTACAGAAATGTAAAGAATTGTAAAAATTGGAAAGGAAAACAAAGTAAATAAAATTGATTTTTTTGATCTGAGTCTGGATCTGTCATTCTGGGGCCTTCTTTGCTATTTATACTTCTTAATTATAACTGTCGAAATGAGCTTCTAACCGTCAAAATGCCCTCCCATGATTGCTAAACGTGCTCTCTCACAGTCAGTCCCACTACGCCACATTTGTAGTTAAGCTTTCCTTCTGATTTTGAATTTAAACTTTATGAATAACCGTTTGGCCACATCACTTTATATCCCTCGATCGTTCCAGTGCTACGCAGATCCATTATTATCAATACGGGCTGACACGTGTCTGACTTTGGTTGGCAACTTATATTAACTTCCTAAATTACCCTATTCATGCCACGTGTTGAATTGTGATTGGCTTTTACAAATTATACAGCCAACATTATCCCCCGCACTAATATACCCAATACTTTGTGATATTAGTGGATCAAGGCACTTTACCTACGTCCTAGGACGTGCATGGGCTTTGTATCTTCTTAGAAATGCAACCGACTTCCATCATTGCAATGTTTGTACTACATTAAATTCTCTTCTACGCCTTGAACATTTCCCACTATCTGAGCATTCGAAAAGGCTGATACAGTCCTTATGGCCAAGCAAACATTTTCTTACATTGATTGAGCATACGAAGAGTCTATGGAAGATGATTATAGGCCTCGAAAAAATCTCAACACATTTATTGATTACACTTATCCGCCTTCATTTATACAAGTTATGGAAGCTTTTGCAACGTACCAACCTTTAGACCCAATGTTTGCCAATTACGAACCATTAGATCAAACATTTGCAAAAATGGATCTTGGAAACTCTTCTTCTGCCTCACCATCTTCTGTATGGAACACAGCTGCTTCTTCCTCTATCCCACCAACCTCTGCATGGGACATAACTGCTCCTTCTTCCTCCAGGTCTACTGGCTGGGGAAGCTGGCCAGAACTTGATGAATCCAAACGAAGAGAGCGAATTCACCATCGATTCGTCGAATTTGCTGATCCTCTGTTTATCCCACCTTTTGCTTGGAGCTCGGTGGTTTACCCCTATGTATCCATCGATCACCGATGCAGTCTGGAGGATAACTTACTTGTAGCATGGTACACATTTTCCATGTCTACGAAGATAGTGCGAACAACTCCTCATCCAGAGAAAGCACAAGGATACAATCTGTCATTCTTAGCCAAGAAGGCAAAATTTTGCTCTTCTGACTGGCTTGAATGTATGAATAACCCCGAGTTCCCTTATTCCTTTAGGATGGACCCTCCTGCACCTCCTCTTCCTCAAAATCCTCATTGGATGGAGGAACTGAAACTTACTTTCTTTGAGAATCAGTTTCTTCCTTCCTACCAACCTTCAGATCTTCCCAATACATTTGAGCGATACCAAGCTCAACTTTTTCTTACACTCTTTTCTCACTTGGCCTTCAATGTTCTTGGAGATGATATTCTTCTTAAGAACTTTCGATGGACCTGTGACATTATGACTCGGGGTCTTGTCCTCAGCCCCATTGCTCAAGCAGAACTTCAGATGTTTTTGGATCAACTTCCACTTCTCCTCCATTGGCACCAAATTTCTTTGGCTACTATTAATTCTTTGGACAAAATCTCGGCCCATCGAATTCAAACCCAGTACGAAGCAGAGAATCTTATTGACGAATATAATGACTTCAAGAATAAGGATTCTGTATATTGGGATGATCTAGATATGGATGAGATGGAACAAGGATTGAAGGAAATGGAGTTCGAAATGAAAGTTGAACAGCTTTTCCATCAAATAAGAACATATCAGCTACAACAACCCAACTTGGATAGGACAAAGGATAGAATAAAGAAGGAACATAAATTCATTGACCACTGCTGGGGCAAATTTCATGACCTTGTTATTCTCTCTATTCCTTATTTTTATGAGATTGAATTTGTAGCCAATAAGGTTTTTTAATGTAATTATTTTCATATCAATAAAGCTAGGTTTTTCTTTCTTTATTTGGTATGGTCTGGTTTTATATTCCAATTGCATACTTGTGACCATTATATTCGCCCAAATCAAACAAAATCAGAGCTTTGAATTTACCAATTTTGCCATTCGAAACCTGATTTGAATATTTCCAATGGAATACTTGAAACCTAATTTGAATATCTCCAATCATATGGAGTATAATTGACAATCTTTGCCTTAGGTCTTCTCATTTCAATCATATGGTTAACATAATCAACAGCTTCGAATTAGTTATCTTTGTTTTTAAAAACAGTCTACGTGTTTCGAAGTATGGAAACTTCCCTTAGGAATTACACTGCTTTATTTTTAAAGAGTGAGTCCCTTTGGGTTCTTTCACTGCTTAACCAAATATTGGTTTTTTGTTACTTCGAAATCTAAAACAAACAAATTCTAGCTGCAGAGTATTTCAAAGTTTACTTTGAAGGATTTTATTTTCAACAAGAAACCTAAAAGCAAGTTTTTAATCCCCTTGAAGCAAACAAAAACCTAAGCATTCTTGTATTCTTAGGTATGAAACATGCTTCGAAGTCAATTACTTGCTTTCGAAGCCCTTGCAGGATGTTGGACATCTGGCTTTAAAGCCAAATCTTAATTTTGAAGCCAAATACTTGCTTTTCAAAGGCAATCCGGATATTCAACATACGTTTCTCTCCAGAAACTTTTATTCATTTTAAATTTGGGACCCTTCATATTTTAAAATAAAGGTTTTAATTTCACATGAACCCAAATCATAAAATAATCATTTCGGATCCACCTGACCCACTCAACTTGTTCGGGTAACTTTTGGACAGAAAGGTTTAAAAACCCCTTTCCTTCGTATTCCACCTATCTACTTGCCCAAAAATTCCTTTCTGTCCCTTTTGAACTTGTCTGCAACTTTCGCTTCTTACTCATCTTCCTTTTTCACCTCTTCAGTAATGGCTTCTCTGAAAGTGCAAACCGTTGAGCGTGTGAGTCCTTCTGTAGCTCTAAGGAGACTCATCAATGAAGAATGTGAAAAGTACAAAGCTGGTGAACAGTGTGCTGTTGATGGATTCATTCTTATTCCTCGCCGTCATGTTCAAGGAGAGTATGTACTTGGACCTATTTTCAGGGAGGCCCCCGCTCAACTCCCTGCCTTATACCCTCATATAAAGGATCATTGCTTACTCTACGAGGGGGGCTTTAACTGGAGAAACTGGAGGTTAAATCGACCCCACCACTGTTGGCCCACAATGAGACCTGAATGGGAAGAATGGCATGATCGAGTTAGTCCCTGCTAGGACACTTGACCTTTAGGAACTCTACCTACTGGCCAGGTTTTTTATTCCTAAAGACCCTTTCCTTATACCTGCTGCATTATGTTTTTGGAATTCTTTTTTTAATTTTTTCCAATTTCGATGCGGTATAATGGCCCCTACCATTCTGGATATATGTCATCTTCTAGGTTTATCCCCCATTGGCAGTTCTTTTGGTCCTGACTATCCCGATCTTAATGTGCCCTTTTCCATCCCTCCTTTGAACTCCTCCTTCAGTGATTTTGCACAGTTTGAAAATCTAAAGGAAAGCCCTGTGATAGATAGTAGGAATGGCAACGGGGCGGGGCCGGGGACTACACTCCCCGTCCCCGATTCCCGAAAGTGATAAATTCCCTGTCCCTGCCCCTGATCCCCGACAGGGACCCATCGCCTGCCCCCCAGCCCCAGCCCCTGCCTCCGATCGGGGATCGGGGATCCACGACCTCGAAAAATCCCTTATTTTTTTGTAAAAATATGTAAACATCATATTGAAATATATTTGTCAACATATGTTCAAATTAAAAAAAATCTGTAAACATCCAATTCAAACATATTTGTCAACATATTTTCAAATTAAAAAAATCTATAAACATTCAATTCAAACATATTTGTCAACATATTTTCTATCTGTAAAGAACAAAATAACATCTATCAATACTATTCAATAACTCTGTCCAGCAGAATAGCATCCTATTCAATTCAATATATCCTAAATAATAAAATAGCATCTGTCAATATCTCCTACTCAATAAATATGTCCAGCAGAGAATATCATCCTATTCAAATCAACATATCCTAAACAACAAAATAGCATCTGTCAAATATTTAATAAATCTGTCCAACAGAGAATAGCATCATGTTCAACAAAATAGCACAAACAACAAAACAACATCTGTCCAGTAGCCCACACACAAAACAAAATTCAACAAGTTGCAAAGAGAATAATTAGTCCCAAGCACAATCCGTAAAGGATAGGTTACCCAAAAAATAAAATTAAAAAAAAATAAAATCCATTGCAATATAAAAAATCAAATCCATTGTTTCTCCAATACTCATACAAACCACACCACAATTTTCATCATTATCTCCTTCAACTTGAATTCCTGTTAAATAACAAAAGGAAAAAAAAAATAATTAATACTAATAATAAGATGTAAAAAATGTTAACAATTAAAACAAAAAAGATGACAACTAACACAAAAGTGGCACATGACTCATCCGAGTCGATCTCATCATCATTATATATAGTCGCATAGCCCACCGATTCCAATGTTGAATTTTCTAAAAAGTAAAGAATATAAATTCAGTATTGAAATTATTCCATGGTAATATAAAAGTGAAATAATAATATTTAGATTTGATGAAATAATAATATGAGTACCTTTCATCTCTGCACCCCACAACCAACTTTATACTCACATTAATGCTTCTATTGTGTTTGGATGAAGTCTACTACGATGTGGACTCACCAACCTTCCACTAGTACTAAATGCTGACTCAGAAGCAACAGTGGATACAGGAATAGCTAAAATATCCCTAGCTATTGCCTGTAAGGTTGGATACTTTAGTCCATTGGCTTTTCACCAATTCAAAACATCAAAACCTAAAGTTCTTGGCAAAACATCATCTTCTACATAATGGTCCAACTCTGATCTTAAATCTTAACTTTTTTACTTCTCTTTCTACTAATAAACAAATCAAATTCTGAAAGGGTGTCTGTAATAATTTCTGGATGAATAGAAGAGTCACCAACAACATCGGTTTTCATACCAACTCGATGCTGATACTCTTGCAACAAATCATAACAAATCTGACAAACCCTATCAACTTCATCTTCAGCTTTGTTTCCATAAAGTTTTTCAAAATAAAACTCCAATACACTTATCTTATACCTAGGATCAAGTACAACAGCAACTCCAATAACACCATGTATCACTAACCAATATTTATTAAATTTTTCCACCATTTTTGATGTCATTGTTCTAATCACTTCAATTTCACTAGAGAGCCATTGAGACAGTGTCATCCTAATCTCATAAAAAGCTGGGAAACAAACATTGGTTGTGGGATACTTAGTACTAGAAAATAACTCTGTGATAGAAAAAAATATCTTAAACCTCCCACTAATCTCTTTAGCAAACTCCCATTCTTGCTCACTTGGCACGGTCTTATATTGGGGCTCTCGTATGACATCTAATCCATCTTTCACTATCAAATTCAAAATATGCGCATAACAATGCATATGAAACAAAGTACCACCCAACAAAAGCGATGTATTACTCAACTTATCCATCAACATGGTAATTATGGCATCATTTGTGGAGCAATTATCAACAGTAACAATAGAGATTTTTCTATCAATATTCCAATCCATCATATACTCAAGCAAAGTATCACAAAGAACTTTTTTTGTGTGTGAACATGGAACATAAATAAAACTAAAATATGATATTCATGAATAAGTATTTATAACATGCAAATTGAACTGAATAAGATAGAACTTTTAAATGTTTTGCAAATTTACAAATATATACCTTAAAATGCGACTTTGCCATGTCCATGAATCATCAATAAAGTGTGCGGTGACAACCATGAATTCTGTCTTTTGATTGCTAGCAGTCCACATATTAGTTATGATTGTCACCCTACTTTTATTATGGTCCATGACTGAGGTATAAGTGATGGTCTTTCATAATTTTAATTACTAGTTTGACCATTAGTATGTCCATTGTTTTGCATAGGCTGTTTATCTCTAGCCAATCTTTGCTGAGGAACATTTAAATTTTTCTCCATATGCCTTGTGCTAGTTGGTTTATGGGAATTCATTCGATCAATAAAGGATGTTGTCCATCTTTCCATTGTGTATATTAACTATTGTCCCATGACATCTACCAAGCTTCCCTATGGATTCATTGGCTGAGTGGATGAAACAATGGATGACCAAATTCCATGGCCTTGTCCAATATTTTGAACGTGTGATGGGTGTTCCGTATTGTTAGTCTGTTCGACCATAGGTTCTGATGAGATAGGTGCTTTCATAAGATGTATTATCACATTATCCTCTAGATCAGGTATTTCTACCTCTCATTCCATACTTTTTTCCAAGCGTTCATTTTCTCCTTGTCTCCTACGTCTAGCCATTTCAATTAGTCCCACTAGGCGTGCCAAAAATATATGTTGGCTTTTTTGGCTTTCCAAGGTTAATATTGTAACTTTTAGCGTGCCAGCAAGGATTAATCAGTCTTTACAGAAGATTAATTACCAACCAATTATTAAACGATTGTATTTTAGTTCTCTCAGCCTCAATGAAAAGAACTTTTACTGGTGGCTTGTTTAGGAGAATTTAGTAAATAACAATTAAGTAAAGAATAATTTCAGAATTTGATTAAGTAAAATGAAAAACTAACAATGATCTAACCCAGTCTTGTAGAGGTTTATAGCAACAAGCTATTTGAAACTATTCCTATAAATGAAGTGCAGTACAGGAATTTGAAGTATAAAAATGTAAAAAACTGTAAAAGTTGGAAGGGAAAACAAAGTAAATAAAATCAGTTTTTTTATCTGAGCCTGAATCCTTCATTCTAGGGCCTTCTCTGCTATTTATACTTCTCAATGATAACCGTGGAAGTGGGCTTCTAACCGTCGAAATGTTCTCCCATGATTGCTGAACATGCTCTCATACAATCAGTCCCACTACGCCACCTTTGCAGTTAGGCTTCCTTTCTGATTTTGAATTTGAACTTTGTGAGTAATCGTTAGGCCACATCACCTTATATCCCTTGATCGTTCCAATGCTACGCAGATCCATTATTATCAATACGGGCTAACACGTGTTTGACTTTGGTTGGCAACTTATATTAATTTCCTAAATTACCCTCTTCATGCCACGTATTGAATTGTGATTGGCTTTTACAAATTATACAGCTAACACCTTTATTTTATAAATAAAATAAAAAAAATCGTTGAATGAAAAAAAAAAATATGTGAAGGACCGCAAATGATTTAGTGATATTTATTAATTGATTATCAACTTTGAACCCCTCAAAAATATCAGAGCTGGGCCTACTTACGTCTACCGATATCTAATCATTGTAATTTTCAAACACCATAAATTGGACCTCTCCAATTATAAATCTAACTGGTGAGAACCCAATTCCTTTTGTTCAGTGTGTAAATTCAGGATTCCCAAATTTCATGGAAAAGTTGAAAGCATAAGGGCATATATATATATATATATATTTTAAGTAATATTAAAGACTCACACTTTTAAATTTACAAATTCACTCATAATAATGTGATAAAAGAGTGGAGTCTTATATTATTAGATGTGTAATAAATCAGAAATTAACATATATGTTATCACATTATTGTGGGAATATTTTGTGAGTTTTAAATATTTTTCATATATTTTAACGGGAAAACTACAAACATATATATAAATTAAATTAAATTTTTTTACAGAAAACTGCACGGAATATTGCGTTGGCCTCATTTCGTTGATTCTAATGGGATGTGGGCTCCATAAATTTGGATGAAGGTTGGCTGGTGTGCTATTAGCACAATAGTTACTGTTGTTTTAGGCAATGGGATCCATCTCAGGTCTCATCTTGACGTTCTAAATCTTTTATTCGTAAAGGTATGTTGAATATAATATTTTTATAAAAAATTAAGTGAATCGAATACCGGTAGCGTTATGATAAATACATTTTGTATTTAGTTTTATACTCAAAATTATGCTTATCGCTTATTTTTATTGATACAAAATTGATTTGATCATAATATTATTGATATTCGATAAACTTAATTTTTTGTAGAGATATTCAACTCCACGTATTCTAAAAAATGAATAATTTAAATTATCAAAATTAAACCCAGAGTGAGCTCAATCGCTCGAACAATAGTGATTGCTGTGCCATCATCCAAATTGTTTCAGTTCTTCATGGAATCTCAAAATCGATAACATAATTAAACACAATCTCTTTTGATCAATTTTTTATTTTTTTTTTATATTTTATATTTTTCAATTGTTTTCTCCTCATATCTACGAAATGTCACATTTATCCACTTATTGAAAATCAAAATTTTATTACTTTTATTCATAATTGTAAAAGAAGTGTCATTGCGACATCAATTGTATTCAATTCTGCATGAAAATTATCTATAAATATCATTTTTCTTTATCCTTTAATTTTAAAGTTTACTCTATAATTAATTCTTTATTAGGATTTCTTTTTATAAAAAATATTTTATATTAATCAAATACCGAAACACAAAATCAAAAATTTATTTTTAAATAAAATCATTTTATATAAAAAATATTTTACGGCGAAACAAATGATAATTAAATAACAAAAACCAAAATGAGAATTCTTAGCAGACGCGCATTTACCAACCGCGAGAACGAGCTGTTTTGCTTGCTTGGTGTTGGCATTGTGTCAAACATATAGCGTAAGAAGTAAGTCAGATCAAATTGCACTAAAAAGCACAGCAGTCCAATATTAAAATCAATGAATACACATCCACAACGAATCTAACTAACTTTCCATTCCATTCCAATCCATTCATGCTATTATAAAGAACAAACAATCCTCTTCTGTCTCTCCAACCAGACCTCTCTTCTCTCTTCTTCATCATCATCATGCCTTTCTTGAATCTGAGCAAGAGGCTTCAGCCTGCTAAAAAGGCATGGAAGATTTTCACAAGCAAGTTCAATATCAAACCCCACAAGCTCAACTCCTCCAAATCCATCATCAAGAAATCCAAAACCCGCCTCAAAACCAAAAACAATTCAAAACCACTCCCCTGGCCTGCCTTGCCCTTCCAATCCCCCCGCCTTCACCGCAAGAGACTCACAAACTCAATCCAATCAACCCATGTTCTTCGCCGTCATCATCGCCTCCACAAAAGATCAGCACAGGTTTATATCGATGGCCTCTTCGTAGAGCCCACAACAAGCAACAAGCAGAGGCTGATTGCAGAGAAGAAGTGTTCGACTTCGACAGGTTCAGAAGAGAAGGCCAAAATCCATGAGCAGCCTGCTGTTGGTGATGATGTTCCGGGGACAAGTAAGGAAGGTGAGGCGGACGACATGTGGGAGTCATTGGGGTTGGAATCGCCACTGATGGATGGAATAAATGAGAGAGCAGAGGAGTTTATTACTAGAATCCGTGCAGAGATGCAAATGCAGGAGACCATGGCTCCACAATTGTAGCTCTAAATATGCTTTAGTTTTTTTTAAAAAAATGTTTATTAGTTTGGTATGGTCTTAGCTAGTCCGCTAGTTTTTAATAAAGCAGTTTTAGTGTACATGTGCTTTCACAAAATCAGCTCAGATCTTGGGATGAACATTTTTGTGTGAGTTGTCGTAGAGCCTACGCAGAGGCCAAAATGCTATTGGCTAAGTTTGTGCTTCCAACCATGTTATTCTCTGTGTCCATATGCTCCACACCTTGGGATAAAGCTGACCCCTTCCCCTGTTTCTGCAAATAGGATATTTTGAAAAAAGCATTTATGATGACATAAAGCATTTATGCTCAGATCTGTTTCCAGCAACAGGCTCAATGTGGTAGCTTCGCTCTTTGTTATGATCAAGGCTAGCAAACAAAATCTTCCTTTCTTATTGGTGATTAAAACAGCGTAAAAAAAGAAAGGACATTTAGCCATGCTCTAGTGAGTGAACAAAATCAAACTCAAATTCATGCTCTAATGCATCTCTGGCCACATAAGAAGCAAAATGATGACGAAGCACTCAAATGACCAGAACTGAACCCGCTATCCAGAGAGACAGCTCCTAGAGCAGTAAGCCATGCAGACAACAGAACAAGCATGGAAGACAATTTTGTTGCAATCATATAATGCAATGTCTGCAAAGCATGTAGTAGTACACAGAGTAGAGAAGGAAATTACTTGCCATAAAAGGCAGGGAGAAGGGGCTGAGGATTACCTGTTGCCTTTTCCAGTCTCACTATCCCAAATTCCCTCTCTACCATACGATTAGGTCTCTCTGGCATCATCATGTGGTAGAAAGGAAATCCATACTTGGTGAGAAGCAAGCGATCAAGTCAAGAGTATATATGTGGTATATTGAGAGCTAATACTACTGCCTCAATTTTCAAACCTCACCCATCTAAGAATTTTCATTTTTAAATTGTAATGATCATCTAAAAAAAGAAGAAAAAAGAAGAAGAGAGAGAGTCGATTCACAATAGAAATAAGGCATAAAAATAAAAACTGAAAATACATTACTTGACAACATTTGACATGAAGCAAGATTTTGCTGCCAACAAGATTAAAAAATGTTAAATCAACTATAAATATCTCTCCTTTTAAAAAAGTGACCATAAGCAAAACAAACCAAACGCCAACAATTGAACAGCTACATTGTAAATTGAATCAAACTATTCGTGAGTTTGTTCAAAGTTCACTTCAGATTATCTTGTTATGTAATTTTGAAATTCAATTTTCTAAATTTAGCTTGATAGCTTATACCAACTACAAATTACATTAAAAAAAAAAAAAATCAAATTACTTGAGTTCGGCTTATGATTGATTCATTGAAACTCATTTGAAATCAATTCAAAACATTAACAATCTAAACTAGAACATATTTCCTAAGCTTGTTAAGTTATCAAATAAAGTTGCAGCTAAGACACACCCAACCCTTGGAAGTTAACATTTCAATGTCCCTTGGCCCCAAAAAAAAAAAAAAAAAAAAAAAGGAAAAAAATTATATACATAATAAAGTATGGTTGCATTCGGGCCACACACAAACTATCCCAAGGATGGCTCAAACAACCAATGAATAACCACCAAAACTACTTACACATCCAGCTCCCTATACGAAACAGCCTAGAAGCTCTACAGGTCGGTGAAGGATTTATCTGGAATATTATCGACTAAATTTTGAGCAGGAAGTCCTTCATTGGATCGTCTTAATGGATTTTCTTCATCCGTATGCCTCCATCTCCTCAGCAGTAACCTGCAAATGACAATATATGGTGAGCATTACTGCAAGAAAGAATCAACAGAAATTAATGGCAAATATATGGTGAGCGATACTGCAAGAAGAATCAACACAAATAAGCCATTTATGTCTGAATATATAGCAAAGTAACAAAAAAAAAAAAAAAGTAACTCATGGTATTATGTTTAATACATGTATGAGTATAAACATTTTTTTTTTAAAATGAAAATGTGACATAAGCATAGACAGCAAAAATACCATTTAAATATGTACAAGTATGAATTTTTATATCAATATAACATTTATATTGAAATATTGGTTCATTTCAAAGTTTACCACTTGCGTTGAAAAATAAAATGTAACAATATTATTCAAATTAATTCAAACACCCAAAAATAAACTGGTCACCATGCCATTTCTTATCTTCAGGCAATGCAATGCAAGGATATAACTAGAAAGAATTGATCTTATTCTTCTCTAGTATTTTTTGTATCTTTGGGCCTAGATCATCATGCGATTTCTTGGCAAACTCTCTTCTTCTGAGTAACCTATCCTATCTATCAAATAAGTCTTAATCCTTTCTAACATGGTCAATGTTGGCTTGTTCCTAGCAAGTAGGCAGCATTCAATGATTCACACAAATTATTGAGTAAAATGTCACACTTGGGGCTACCACTAAAGTATGACCTAGACCAATGGGTTGGGTCCCTGTTAGCCGACCACTGCAAAGCCCATTTATCATCTCTTTGCAATTCTTCCATTTTCATTTTTAAATTTAACAACATTGCTAGCCCTCGCTAAATTCCATAATCTATCCTTTAGAGCCTGACCTGAGAATCTTAAAATTGTTGTGAAGATGCCTCACACAATGTCTATGCTCAACCAATGGCATTCTCCAACCCCTCCAATAAATGATATTTGAAACAAAATTATTACTGTTTGTAACAAAGTCAGCAACAAAATTAAAAATATATATATAGTTTTAAAAAAATTACCTTTTGTTATCAGATATAATTGTCCAATCCAATTAGGTTCATTTGATATCCCAAGATCATCAATCAAATAGCTTAAAAACAATTCTAACTTCTGGTATTTTCAAATTCAACCATTGCATATGCCACTTGCCACTGGATATATTTGGTTATTACCATCCATGCCCACAGCAGCTAGTAACTGGCCACCATGAGGTCCTCTGAGATGACACGCATCCACACCAATGATGGGCCTGCACCCCTCAATAAATCTTTTAAGTGCTGCCCAACACATACATTCTCTGAAAAATATTTGTTGGGTTTCCATCAAGATCTGGTTTCATATATAAACAGTATTTCCTGGGTTAGTCCTTTCAATCTGTTGACAATAATCCCACAGTTTAGCATATTGTTCAGCATAACTCCCATAAATCTTTTTGGTTGCCTTGAGCTTTTGACATTGAAATCTATCCCGACCTGTTCAATGATTGAATTCACAGGCCAAGTTGGAGTAATTTTTACGTCTTTCAAGTATATCACTGTCAACCAACTAGAGTTAACTAACTTATTTGCCCAAATCCTCCCACAGTTGTGCTTAGGAAAGTAGTCTTCACCTGTAGTGTTTTTTTATGATCAGTTTTAACAGATGTAGATATCATTCATCTACACCCTTCCCTGCATTCTGCCCTCACTCTAGTGGTCTCATTTTTCTGGAACCTTACATCTTTACCATTAAGAATTGCATGCTCTATTACAGCCCAAGAAAATTAGGACCTACAAATATCATTCCTAATTCAAAACTGGTTCTTATAATTTACCAGTTATTGGTTTAAACTCCCTAAACTTAGGCATATCTTGTACCCATTATCTTCATAATGAAAATTCACCAAGATGCAATCCTCACAAAAGTCAATGTCCACCGATTTCAAATCTGATAGTTTCTCCTCAGATGCAAGTACCTTCATTCCTTTTTGACTCATATGCCCAAGCCATTGGTGCAACAGATTTGAGTCTTCCTTCTCACTAGCAACTGCTATTGCATCCCTATTGTTCGTAGTCATATAAAAGGTGCCTTCTTTTTTATCACGAGCAACAACCATGGCTCCTTTGGTGATTTTCCATAAACCACCCATAAAGGTTACAACATGACTTTCATCATCAAGTTGTCCAATAGAAATCAAGTTTCTTTTCAAACCAGGCACGTGTCTGACATTTTGTGTCTTCCAAATAGATCCGTTTGGCAACATGATTGTTACATCCCCTTACCCACAATCTTCAAAGGTTCATCATCAGCCAAATAAACCTTCCCAAAATCACCACCAATGTAATTGTTCATGATTTTCCTCTGTGAAGTAGAATGGAATGATGCCCCAGAATCTAAAATCCAAGATTCAAGAGGGCTGTCAATACTCAAGATCAAAGCATCACAAATCTCATTTGTTGCAGCATTAGCAGACTTCTGATTTTGACCACCTTTGTTCTTATTTAATGTCGGGCAATCTCCCTTTAGATGTCCCTTCTTTCCACAGTTCCATCAACTCCGTCCCTCTCTAGTTCTTAACTTGCTTCTGTGTTTGGATTTTGATCTATTATGGTTTGGGTTTTTTTCTGCTAATCTTCCTCTGGCTTCTGTATTCAGGGCAGAATCTAATGTTTCCCCTAATTCCCTTCTACGAATTTCTTCACTCAGAATTAAATCTTGAATATCATTGTAATTCAACTTTTCTTTTCCTGAAGAATTACTTCTTTGTTCTGATGCATTCATTCTAACTACGGCAAACTAGATAGAAGAATTAAAGCCCTAACCTCATCATCAAATTCGATAGATACAGAATTTAATTGTGTTACCACAATATTGAATTCGTTCATATGCTCAACCACCGAAGCACCTTCTTCAACCTCAAATTAAACAATCTATGCATCAAATAAACTTTATTTGAGGCAGAGGATTTTTCATCTTCTCCTTCGCTATGTTAAACGCAACGTTACGAGACAACGTTAGCCGAATAACACCTAGCGCTTAGCGATAAAGAAGAGTCCACTCATCATCCTTCATTTTTTCTGGTTTGGTCCCTGAAAGGGGCTCATATAGGTTTTTCTAATATAGATAGTCTTCAATCTGCATATTCCAAAAACCAAAATCCGTGCCATTGAATTTATCGATTCTAACCTTTTTATCTGTAGCCATCGCTCCCATTCGAACCAATGCTCCGATACAAGTTGTTAGGAATTGATCCTTCCTAACCAAGATCCGTGAGATACAAAATAACAAAAAAGAAAGAAATTAACGAATCAAACAAATCACATACACAAGAACACAAGGATTTACGTGGTTCACCCCAGAATAAGGTTACATCCACGGCCACTGCGGTTTTTCACTATGATCAGAAAAATACAACTCTCTCATAACCTAAAAGAGGCTCCTCCTCATCTATTTATAAGTATAGAATTAGGGTTACATGGAAGCACATGGGAATTACGAAAGTATCCAAACCCCCATTGGACCCAGTGTTTGAGTGAACAGTAGGGTTGAGTGAACAGTACTTATCAGGGTCCATCGGCCCAACAATCTCCCACTTGGAACCTGATAACACAAGCTCTCCATCATATTCATTATATAGAGGAACGCCGCAACAACTCGATCTTCCTTCATCAATCTTGAAGGCCAACTCATGAAGTTGCACGCAACTTCAGTTTGTCAATAGTGACTGTCTTGGTCAATATATCTACTGGATTCTTACTACCTTGGATCTTCTCAAGAGACAAGACTCCATCATCTACAAGTGAAAGAATGAAATAATATCGCAGCTGAATGTGTTTCGTCCTAGAATGAAAAGTCAGATTCTTTGCAAGATGAATAGCACTTTGACTGTCACTATGCAAAATACTCATCTCTTGCATCTTACCCAACTCTGCTAGGAAATTTTGTAACCAAGTTATCTCCTTCCTAACTTCAGTAATAGCAACATACTCAGCCTCTGATGTCAAAAGGGCCACAATCTTCTATAACTGTGAAATCCAACTCACTGCTGTACCACCCAATGTGTAAACATAACTAGTAATACTTTTTTTGTTATCCATATCACCAGCCAAGTTTGCATCAACATAACCATGTAACCCAATGTCGATTCGTCTAAAACATAGTGTCATGTTTGTAGTACCACTCAAGTATCTAAGGATCAGCTTCACACCTCCCAATGCTGTTTGCCTGGATTACTCATGTACCTACTAACCACTCCCATTGCATGTGCAATGTCTGGTCTAGTACAAACCATAGCATACATTATGCTACCGATAGCTGAAGCATATGGAACATGTTACATATAAGCCTGCTCTTCTTCGGTCTTCGGAGACTGCTCTTTGGTAAGTCTGAAATGGCTAGCCAATGGAGTGCTCACTGGTTTTACACTATCCATGTTAAACCTCTTGAGAACTTTCTTGACATACTCAGCCTGTGACAACTTCAAAGTACCATTTTCCTTGTCCCTGTAAATCCTCTTACCAAGGATTTTGTTTGCAACTCCAAGATCCTTCATCTCAAATTGGTTGGACAAAAGTTTCTTCAATCTTTTTATCTCTTCAATGCTAGATCCTGCGATAAGCATATCATCAACATATAAGAGCAAAATAATATAACTTTTGTAAAACCTCTTGAAATAACAACAATGATCTGCTTGACATCTTGTAAAACCCTGTTACACATAAACACATCAAACTTCTTATACCACTGCCTTGGGGCCTGTTTCAAACCATACAAGCTTTTTCGAAGTTTGCATACAAACTTCTCTTTACTACGTACGAAGAAACCTTGTGGCTGCTTCATGTAAATTTCCTCCTCCAAATCACCATGGAGAAAAGCCGTCTTCACATCCATTTGCTTAAGATGCAAATCTTCAACAACCACAATTCCCAGCACCAATCTGATGGTGGTCAACTTCACAGCTGAAGAGAAAATTTTAGTGTAGTCAACCCCTTCTTTTTGTTGAAATCCCTTTGCAACCAATTTGGCCTTGTAGCGTTTACTCCCATCATATTTCTGTTTGACCCTGTAAACTCACTTGTTGTGCAAAGCTTTGTTACCCACTGGTAATTCAGTCAACTCCCATGTCTGGTTTACCATGAGTGAATCCATTTCATCCTGCATAGCTGACTCCCACTTGTTTGAATCATCAACCTGCAAAGCCTCATCATAATTTTCGGGTTCACCCCCATCAAACAACAACAAATAATGTAAAGATGGAGACCAACGCTGTGTAGGTTTAGACTCTCTTTCTGACCATCTCAACTTAGGAGTAGGAGTATGTGTCTCAGTTTGTGAAATAAGATTTTCAGGATTATTCTGAATCCTACTATTCAAATCATTCTCACTAATCTCCTTTAACTCAACATGCTCATGACAAGTAACAAATTCAAATTTAGATGCAGACTTATCCTTATCCTTATACATTACTTTCTCATTAAATATGACATCTCTATTTCTTATTATTTTTCGATTTTTATCATCCCAAAACCAATAACCAAATTGGTCAATGCCATACCTAATAAAAGTACATTTAATAGATTTCGGATTAAGTTTACTTCTATCAACAAAATCTATATACACATATGAAACACATCCAAATACCTTAAAAAAAAAAAAAAAAAGATTTACCTCTTTACCGCTCCAAGCTTCTTCTGGTAGCTCTCCATTCAATGGAACAGATGGACCACTTAATCGAGATATCTTTGCAGTGTTAATCGTGATTCCGCAAAACATCTTTGGTAATCCGGCATGTATCCTCATATTTCTAGCACGTTCATTCAGAGTTCTATTCATGCATTTTGCAACGTCATTCTGTTGAGGTGTCTTTCAAACAGTCTTCTTCATTCTAATTCCATTTTTTGCACAATATTTCTTAAACTCATTGTCTTCATATTCCTCTCCATTATCTGATCTCAAGCACTTAATTTTCAGACATGTTTTAGTCTCCACCAAGGCTTTCCACTTCTTAAAAGTAATATCAACTTCAAATTTATGTTTCAGAAAATAAATCCATACATTTCTCGTTGAGTCGTCGATAAAGGTAACATAATATGATGATCTTCCAAGAGATGAAACTGGTGTAGGTCCCCACACATTTGTATGAACCAACTCCAATTTTTCTGACTTTGGTTTCTTGCCATCCTTTGAAAAACTGACCATCTTTTATTTGTCGAAGATGCAATCCTCACAAAAGTCAATGTCCATTGATTTCAAATCTGACAATTTCTCCTTAGATACAAGTACCTTCATCCCTTTTTGACTCATATGCCCAAGCCTTTAGTGCCACAGATTTGAGTCTTAGTTCTCACCAGCAACTGCTATTGTATCTCTATTGTTCATAGTCATGTAAAAAATGCATTCTTTTTTACCACGAGCAACAACCATGGCTCCTTTGGTGATTTTCCACAAATCACCCATGAAGGTAACAACATGACCTTCATCAGCAAGTTATCCAACAGAAATCAAGTTTCTTTTCAAACCAGGCACGTGTCTGACATTCTGTATCTTCCAAACAGATTCCTTTGGCAACTTGATTGTTACATCCCCTTACCTACAATCTTCAAAGGTTCATTATCAACCAAATAAACCTTCTCGAAATCACCACCAATGTAATTGTTCATGATTTCCCTTTGTGAAGTAGAATGAAAAGATGCCCTAGAATCTAAAATCCAAGATTCAAGAGGGCTGTCAAGACTCAAGATCAAAGCATCACAAATCTCCTCCGTTGCAACATTAGCAGACTTCTGATTTTGATCACCTTTGTTCTTATTTAATGTCGGGCAATCTCCCTTTAGATGTCCCTTCTTTCCATAGTTCCAGTAACTTCGTCCCTTTCCAGTTTTTGACTTACTTCTGTGTTTGGATTTTTATTTGTTGCGGTTCAGGTTTTTTTCCTGTTGATCTTCCTCTGGCTTCTGTAGTCAGGACAGAACCTGATGTTTCTCCTAATTCCCTCATGTGAATTTCTTCACTCAGAATTAAATCTTGAATATCATTGTAATTCAACTTTTCTTTTCCTAAAGAATTACTTACTGCCATTACAGTACCATTTTAACTTTTTGGCAAACTAGATAGAAGAATCAAAGCCCTAACCTCATCATCAAATTCGATAGATACAGAGCTCAATTGTGTTACCACAATATTGAATTCATTCAGATGCTCAACTACCGAAGCAACTTTTGTCATCCTTAAATTAAACAATTTACGCATCAAATAAAGTTTATTTGAGGCAGCAGGTTTTTCGTACATGTTTGAGAGTGCCGCCATGAGACCTGCTGTAGTATTCTCCTTCGCTATGTTAAATGCAACATTACGAGACAACGTTAGCCGAATAACACCTAGCGCTTGGCGATCAAGAAGAGTCCACTCATCATCCTTCATCTTTTCTGGTTTCATCCCTGAAAGGGGCTCATACAGGTTTTTCTAATACAGATAGTCTTCAATCTGTATCTTCCAAAAAATCAAAATCTATGCCATTGAATTTATCGATTCTAACCTTTTCGTTTGTAACCATCACTCCCACTCGAACTAATGCTTTGATACCAGTTGTTAGGAATTAACTCTTCCTAACCAAGATTGGTGAGACACAAAATAACAAAAAAGAAAGAAATTAACGAATCAAACAAATCACACACACAAGAACACAAGGATTTACGTGGTTCATCCCAAAATAGGGTTTCGTCCACGGTTGCTGCGGTTTTCACTATGATCAGAAAATTACAACTCTCTCATAACCTAAAAGAGGCTCCTCTCATCTATTTATAAGTATAGAAATAGGGTTACACGGAAGTACATGGAAATTACGAAAGTACCCAAACCCCCCATTGGACCCAGTGTTTGAGTGAACAGTAAGGTTGAGTGAGCAGTACCCAACAGCCAGATTGGCAAATGCGGATTGGCGGATGGATGCGAATCGATTTGGCGGTTTAAACTTTTATAAACTTTGAACATAATACAATAACTTGTCAACATTTTTTTTTTAAATAACAATCCAACTCAACATAACCAAAAGATTATCAAGTAAATTGTCAAATACCAATAATAAATACATATAAGAAAATCATGCATTATCAAAACTATTTCATTACTTTTTTTTTTATTTAAAAACTATTTAATTTGATTTTTTTTTTATTTATAAAAATGACAAAATTAAGCCTTATATATTTTCACACAAAAATACCAAATATCAACACTTGCCATTTCATAAAAGGATTTCCAAATTGAAAACACAACAAAATATTTATACTCTTTTTCAATTGAAAACACAAACAAAATATCTAAACAAATTGAAAACACTAAGTCTTACAAATTACTAGGGGTGCTTACGGTTTGGAAGTTAAGTTGCGGTTAAAAGAACCTCAAATCCGCCATCTGTCCAAAACTAAGCGGATTGGAAAAAATTAATATGCAACCGTCCACTAGTCATCATGCATCCATTCAAAATGCGGCGGATCAGATCGGTTCGGTTCGGTCAGTTTGGCCAAATCAAAATATCCGCTAAGCATCCCTAATTTTCATAACCAGTCACACACATTACAAAGGTAACAGAAAGAAACAAAGTTGTTATCTTTTTAATAGCAGGAATTAGAGATGAAGAGATATTTTTAAATATTTAGGACTAGTTTCGAGTGTTTGAAAAAAAGTTAAAAAGTCAAAAAGTGATCACTATTCAAATATATATATATATAATTTTTCCAAAAAATGTACAAGTCAACATCATGACTGAACGTAACAAAGTGGTCTGAAGTGATGGTGAGTTTGAAAAGAGGGTGCACACAAAAATTGCACAGTACGGTGTTGTTCGGCTCGTAGGGGCCCATTACAGGTCCTTTTTTGATAATATGAACCGTTCAATATGTAGAACTCGTCGAGTACTATTTGTCTGTAAAAAATCACGTTGATCGGGTATCGATAATTATATGATCAAATCAGTTTGTATAAAAAATAAACGGTGCACAAAGTAACGGTTGACAAAAAAACTAATCCAATCAGATAGCTATCGATATCTAATCAACGTGATTTTTTATTAACGTATAGTACTCGATGAGTTCTACACATTGAACGGTTCTGATTATCAAAATGGGACCCGTTGTAGGCCCCCACGGGCCAAATAACATCGTTCTGTAAACAGCACCGTAGGCAAGTTTTTCTTATATCTCTTGCTGCCATCGTACTGTCTTCATGTACCATCACTGTCAATACATATTTATATATGTAGGGGTAAAAGCATAATTTTATTATTTTATATAATATTTTAATACATATTTTTTTTATAAAAAGATAAAAAGTTATCTCAAACAATCATATTTTTTTTATTCACTTTTTAATCTAAAAAATTAAAAAATACACTTATTTAAGACACTCAAAAAAACCCCTTAATCAATTATTAGATAATACAATATATTGCTAATGGACTTTCAATTTGTTTCTACAGTTTACCAAAATTAATTGATGTTACACATTCACATACAAACAATTATAAAAAGTGAATCACATGCACAAATACACTCTTTTAACAGTAGGGTCACATAACCCCAAAAAAGCTTTTCACAGTACATAACCAAAAGCTTTTTTTCAATCAGTAAAATCACATGCATACAATTCACCTTTGAACAATGTCACCAAAAAATCATCAGCTCTATCCAATTTTCGCATGTAAAAATGACCTACAGTTGGGAATTTCAGCATTCCCTTCTCCTACGCATCTATGTGTCACACTCTTCTTTCTTCTTGTCCTCCAATGATTTTGCTAACTCTAGTTATTTTTTAAGTTGTGAGCTAAAAAATAAATGATTCAGTCATCGAATTGGGCCCATGATGAGTTTTATAGCCTAAACAATATAATCCCGTCTACAAAGTGAACTGGAGAGAATCTAAATTGTTTTTCTATATGATACCTTAATATTTTGATGGTTGACTGTAAATCTTTTGGATATAAAGTATCCAATCAAAGTGAACATGTACTAGAAAAAATTTTATAAATTAATAATCTGTTCAAAATAATTAAAGATTTATGAAAAAATTTATAATTTTAAAAAGGAAATTATACTTTTATGCTCTGTTTTTCACTTTGCTCTTTAAAAAAAATTTTACAAAATAAAACACTGGTTGGCAATTTGATTATGAAGGGACTAAATAAAAAATAGGTAGGACCCAAGCTTTGGGCCGGTCCAATCCCCCAAGCCCAAATCCAAATGGGTCAGATGAGCATGTGGGCAACCCAACTAAGTCCAGTTCCATTACTAACAGTCCACCCAAGTACTCAAGCACTTGGACCCAACTCGCAGTGGAAAGGCCAGCCTAGCTGCAATATTGGGCTAGGGCCGAGCTGAGGGACAACGGTGCCGAGCTGAGGAAACCTCTCAAAGAAACGTGGAAGCTATGAGTATATGCATGTGCAAGTTGCCACCTCAGCTGATCCCCTACACCTAGAATCACGGAAACAATTAAATCAAAGGAATGTGGTTTGTTATCAGCATGACTGCAATGAGCATAAGCACCTCTTGAAAACTACCAGATGGTCCCCCACCTAGAGCCATGCTAAAAGAAAACTTGGCAGTACTAGAGCTCCATGAAACCATATTGGAAAACAAGCAAGGAGCTCTATATACATTATACAAACTTCACATTAAAGGTAACTGATTTAAGCTAAACCCCACTTACAAGAAACTGAACTCTCTACACTTCTTCTCCGATCACTAATTCCCACACCAGAAGGGTTATCCAACCAATCCCGGCTGAGTAGCTCTTACGGTGTTTCTTGTTGCAGAGACCTCATTTCTTGGATAGTCCAACCGAATGTGGAGTCCCAATCCACTTTTATCTAGTGCGATATCCGGTACGCACAATTACATAAAGTTCTTAGCAAAGGTCAATCGTTTGATTCTATTGTGCAAAGTTATTTTGCCTTTCAATCCAATGTGATCTGTGCTTTCCTAGCTTAAAACATTTTTTATTTTTTTATTTTGGCAGAATTATTTTTTATTTTTGTATCTACATGTATTAGCCCGAAACCTACTTTCAAATTTAAAAACACATTTTTTTCTTTTAACATTTCATTTTCGCTGGAAAAGTTAAAAACAGTTTCTCAGTACATAAGTTGCTTTCCTTCTGGGAAAACTGGAGCAATTTGGTTTGACTTTTTGCCGAGTTCTCTCAAAAAAAAGTCATAAAAAAATAATTAAAAAAGTTAAAAAATTAAAAATCTAACTTCTTACTAACTTTCCAAAACATTATATAATTCTTACTCTGGCAAACGTTGTGTTTAATAAAATTGAAATTGAAAATTAAATATTAAAAATAGAATGTTAAATTTTTTAATTTGAAAAATTATATGACAATTACTGAAATTTAATTAAATTGTAGGGCGAATTACACGAACAGTCCCTATAGTTTGGAACTTGTATCATTTTGATTCTTGACTTTTCAATTGTGACATATTTGACCTTAAATTTTGAATCTTGTTTCAAATAAGGACAATTGAAGATACTATTGCTCAATTTCAAGGGCAAAGTCATCAATTTGATAAAATATAAACTAATTTGACAAAAATATATGTAAAAAAAATATTTATGAATTTTTAAAAATTATTTCTTCCCACCAAAAATAAAATTATATAAAATTGATAAATATTTTACACATTTATTTATTTATTTATTTTACCAAATTAATTTTTATTATGTGTTTAGATGATGATCATGTAATGGGTGATTAATAAGTTTTTAATGTGTAATCGATATATTTAATATATGAAATGTTTTTCAGTTTTAAATTTTTTAATTTAATGGATTGGTTTAATAATGAAATTAAAGTTGTCACCATATTTGACTTTTGAAAAATAAAAACTAATTTAATAAAAATAATCACTCGTTACATGATCATCACCCAAATACATAATAAAAATTAATTTGGTAAATAAATAAATAAATGCGTAAAAAATTTATTTTACATAATTTTATCTTTGGTGGGTAGAAATAATATTTAAAAATTCAAAAATATTTTTTTGATATTTATTTTTATCAAATTAGTTTATATCTTATCAAATTGACGAATTTGCTATTAAAATTAAGCAATGATATCTTTAATTGTCCTTATTTAGAATAAGATTTAAAATTTAGGATCAAATGTGTCATAATTGAAAAGTTAAAAATTAAAATGATATAAACCCTAAACTATAAGAACTGTTAGTGTAATTAGCCATAAATTGTTTGATATGCTTCTTTTTTTTTCTTTTTTTTTTTTTAAAGATAGGAGTTGTTTTATGTCAAAATGGTTAAAATTTGAAAATTTTTAACTTTATCTCTTAGTCTTTATATTTGTGCCGGTGGAAAGCTTCTGTTTACATGCAACAAATTTCTCATTGCATCCATTTGTACAAGACTTTTTTTTCTAAAGGGTGTAAGAGAATTTTATCGTGTGCAAATACAATCGCCCCGTGTTGGTGGGCTAGTTAGTGGTGATGGTATAGAGTGCGGCGCTAGCATGATGATTGTGGTGGTAAGGTGGTGACAATAATATAAATTAGGATAGAGTTAGCGAAGATAATGATGATAGTAGTAATAGAGTGATATAATGTTGTGTGGTGGTGGTAATGGTAATAATAATGGTAGTAATGGTAATGGAGTGGTGATGGTGGTGGTTGTGAGCAACATGTGTGTTAGTAGAGTAGTGATGGTGGTGATAGTGTTACAATAATGGTGTTTGCAATGAAACGAAGTTAGTCATTGTGTGCGGTGCTGTTGGTTGTATTGGTGTGATGTGGTGGGATAACTAACAATAGTAGTGGTGGTGATGACAGGATAATTGTAATAGTAATGATATTAGTAAGTGGTGACGATATACTCACAATAAAAATCATTAAAAATTAAAAAGTTTTGGATGTAGCATTTAAAATTATGTAAGAAATATATAACTTAAAAACTCAGTCCCATGTGAGAGGTTAGTTGGCTAACTAGTAGAATTATGTCCTTTCATTGAAATCAACATAATACATATCTAACTAGTAGAATTTTGCTCCAGTACTTGTTCAAATGAATCTACCCACCCATTAATCTCTTTAGAAAACACGTGAATCATTTCAAAGTGTGGTGAATTGGAATTGGTGATACTAAGTTTTTTATTTATATAAAATTTATTAATTTACACGTTATATTACTCTAATAAATTTATGACGTACTTCTTTCACACTTCCAACACTTGATGATCAAGGGATGCCAGAAATAGAAATAGAGATATAAGCTTTAAAAGGAGATTTGTATTTTACCATTCTTTCTGTCATCATATCTACAAGGATATTTTGAAATGAAGTGAACCCAAATCTTTGCATGACAACACAAATGATCTTGATGAGGCAATCAAGCTTAGCTTTCTTTATTGGAGCATGACAATCGTATAATAATAAAGGGTGATTACTCCAAATCTATAATGAAATCCACTGCTTTGCTAAAGATGATTTTTAATGGAGTATTTATTAAATATTAATAGTACATATATGAAAAGCGGGAGAGAATTGTTTTGGAGTTTGTTGAAAGATAATACAGAAGTTAGATTTATAATTCGAAAGGTTATCGTATGAGTCTAAAACATCCCGTATTTATGTTCCGTTTAATCAAGATTTATTATTAGATAATCTCACTCCTATCAATGTAGAAAATTATGCTAACCGAGATACTGTATATGATCTCTAAGAAATCCTTAGGTCTTAACAAATGGTGTGTATCATGATTGTATGATTTTTACATGTTTATAGTTGTCTGATAATTATAATTGAACAAAAGTGGGGACAAGAGTATAATGACTTTTGTTGAATAAAAAAAAAAAAAAAAAAAAAGAGTATAATGACTTACCCATCTTTGCATGGACTGATTAATGGTAGTTGTCTTGCTTAGATTCAAATTCATATCACAGTTGTTAAATCTAATGACTTACGTTTTAATTATAATGTTTTGTCCAATTGTTAATTTTAAAATTTTAAAATTAATTGAGATACGTGCAAAATTGATTCAACACTTAGTTAAAAAAATAAAAAGAAATTTTTTTTTTAAAAAAATGGTTTTGACTATCTTCTTCCATCCACGTTGGAAATATAGTGTCACATGGTGACTTCTCTTTCGTCGTGCTAATTTGGATAAAAAAAAGTGCACAAATTACATTTTTAAAAATGCGAAATATTGTTACTATGATAATATTCATCACATAAGTTATGTTTGGAGGATTCAAGAACAATTACAGAAGTGCCGGAAAAGTATTTATTACTATGAATTTAATTTTTTGATTAACATATATTAGAGAAATATCAAATCATACACTTCTAAGAGTATCTTCATGTATCCTGTTTGACAGGACACGTCTCCTCTATAAAACTGTCCGTACTCATTTTTTTTTTTTTTTTTTTTTGCGCAGATGAATTCAATACATGTGAAACACTTGGTTCATTAGCACGAGACACTGCAACAATGTTCGTGGAATGATGTATTTGACAATGACAAATTTTTGTTTGGTTCATGTATAATCAATATGACCTGTGAGAAACTTTTAGCCAGCGTTCAATTATTGTCTTGATATTTAACGGCAAAAAACTGGACACCAATAATTAAAACCTAAAAGAAAATTAAGGCAAAAAATAAAAAATAAATATAAAATATAAATTACAATTGAAACACTTGCATGCTAAAACTCTGTTAAATTTGGTAATTCCCCAGCTGTTGTCAAGAGGTTGTACCAGTAGTAGTCCATGCTTGAGTTGTACCCATGAGCATGTTCCACCCCATCAATTGGGGAGAATTGAAATTGAACTTGTGGGTCAGCTGTGGTTGCCGGAAAATCATTCATGGTGCCGGAATTGTCAGCCGAGAACACTTCTGACCAAAAATTGTCATCCACCTCAAAGAAGTTGTCTAATTCATCACCTTTCATCCATGTTGTGGTGGTGACGGAGGAGATGTCACTGGATGAATGTTGTGGGCTTTGAAGCCTCACTTGATTAGGATAATAATTCATGGGTTCTGATTCTTTTTGTGTGATTTGGTCATATATTTGTATATTTGTGGTAGATTGGGGTTGTTTGGTTACTGGGGTGGTCTTGTTTTGGTTGAGTCTCTTTTTCAAGTGAGTGTGCCACACATTTTTTATCTCATTGTCTGTGCGTCCTGGCAATCTTGCTGCAATGGCTGACCATCTGCAATTCAAACATTATGCAAACATTTTCATTAGCCAATTGATGTCTAAAATAGTGCACTTTTAAGTTGACAGTAAGGCTGAAAACTACAAAGAACATTCAGTATTAAACCTTGACTTTTTCTATTTAAATGGGTTAAAAAATCGAACACAACCCTCTCCTGAGTTTTGCCTTTTTGTGAGTCCGTTTGATTGATTTTTTTTAACTGTAATTCTATGTTGTTGGAGAAGTTGTTCCCTTTGCACTTGACATTTATTAGTAATTAGTGTATTCTTAATTTTGTTCCATTGCAAACACACCTACCTATTTCCCAACTTTTCATGCAACTCTATGATAGCATGCTCTTCTTCTTTGGTGAAGTTTCCTCGTTTAATGTCTGGCCTCAAGTAATTTGTCCATCGGAGTCTGCAACTCTTTCCACACCTTAATAAACCTGACAAGCCAAGAAAATTTTGCAAATATGTCAATGACTATGTATATATGTCAATTCATTTTGTCACAAACTGGACCTTCAAAGAAAACCAAGAGAAAGAGAGGGAGGAAGATGAGGAGGAAGTTGGGGGAGAATATGAATATATACCGGCCTGTTTGGGAAGAGAGCGCCAATTGGGATGGCCATGGAGATTGATGAAATTGATAAGAATAAGATCTTCTTCAGGAGTCCATGGTCCTTTCTTCAGTCCCATCTTCTCACAGCATGGAGCTCTCACCATCTTTTATCTTTGATTCTCTTCAACCTTGTGGTCTCTCTCTGTTTATCTCTCAGCTCTGAAGCTGTTTATATAATGATTGAAGTTGAAGGGTCATGGGTGGGTATTTATATTATGATAATTTTGTATGAGACTGTAATATTATTGTAGTTATGAAGTAATAGTAGCTAACTAGCTGCTTCCAATTATATATGATGTATGTATGTTAGTGCAAAAGTCCACCATTTCAACCAAAGAAAAGAGGCGGAGTACGGCCCACACTTTCCTGGAAAATCTGTAACCCTTCGGTGGTCAAACAAAACGTGGATATATAAATAAATAAGCCTAATAGTAGAGTTTATTTTGTAGGTGTTTAGAAAGTTGCTATTAAATTTAATTTTTAATTATTTTAGTAGGTTAAAATTTTTATATTTAAAAAGATGATTAGATTTTTTTGTAGTTAGATGTGATGTTTGTGAGAGAAAAAGTGAAATGATTATGAGTTTAATGTGATATTTTGTTTTATTGACTATTTTAATTACCTTTTAGTGCTATTTTAGTAAATAAATAAATTAATTAATTAATTAAATAAAATAAAAAGCCTTCTTCCCATGTAGTTTTATCATTTCTTAAGTTTGGCATGTATCAAAAAAGTTAAAAAGTTATTCAAAAAGTTAAAAAATTAATTCTATTCACCAAAAGTCAACAATTAGGGCTGCACAACTCCCAATACTAATTTTTCTCTACAAATCAATTTTTTATTATACATTTTTCCATAAAAAGTCAAAAAATTAAGGACTTTTCTTAAGTGTGCAATTGCACACCATGTGCCACTTACACAAAAAGTGTAAGTGTAAGTGTAAGGTGTAAGTATAAGTATAAGGTGTAAGTGTAAGGTGTAAGTAGGTTGCATATGGTGTGCAACCTCAAAAAAGGTATAAGTGTAAGGTTTAATTTTTCACAAAAGGTGTAAGTGTAAGGTATAAGGTGTAAGGTGTAAGGTGTAAGTTGCACACCATAACTAAACTCAAAAATTAATCCAAATATCTATATTTTCTTCCTCAATTTTTTAATTCAAAAAAATAAAAAATACACTTATTTAAGACAACTCAAACAACCTATTAACATGCAAAAATTGAAGTAATAGGATACTAGTAATCACATTGATGACATCACATTTTTCTTTATAAATCAATACTTTATTTATTAAATCACATGGTTATCCATTTTTTCATAAGACAGCGTGATTCAGTCATTTAGCACTTTTTTAATAGATAATTACTGTTTATAATATGAATAATTTAAATTATTTAGAATAAGTCTCACAAAAACTTGGTCAAAATCTCCTCACACTAAAATTTTAATGCATTAAAGATAAATATAAAAAAAAATTCTTAAAAAATTCTACAAATATCACTATTATCAAAATATTAAATTTTAAAATAATATAACTTTTGATGTAAATGACGATTTTTAATAAAATAATATTTTTAGAATTCTCTCATCAAGATTTATCAAATGAAATCTATATTGACTATGAAATTCTTTTTAAAAAAAAATTAATTACCGTTGAAATTAATATAAATAATAATAGTAATATGTTATTCTGTCTCACAATAACATGTTATTCTGTTTGACAATTATTCTATTTGACAGTAACATGTTACTCTGACAATATTGTCCAAAAAAGAAAAAAATATATTTTACTTTGTATTTTCTCAATTATGTATTTTCTCCTTAAGGGGTTTATGAAAAAAATAATTTAAATTGTCCTTTTCACCAAATAAGGGTCCAATGGAAGAGTTTTGACTCTAAATAAGTGTCATTTTCACCAAATAAGGGTCCAATGGAAGAGTTTTGACTCCTTTTCACCAAAAATAATTTAAATTTCCCAAGAAACAACTAGTTATGGCTCACAGTAGTAATCTCGAACTCACGTAATCACTGAGGTCTCGTTTGGAAACAGACTTTTTTAGTAATTTTTTGACTAAAATATGATGTAAAAAAAACTAGTATGTTTAGGATAATTTTCTGACTTTTTACGAAAAGATGTGCAAAAAATAGAAAGAAAAAGGAATAATTGACTTTTTGATATAACTTGTTGATTTTTTGACTTTTTTAAGAACTTTTTGACTAAAAAAATTATTTGCCAAACGAGATCTCAGTCTAGTTGGCAAATTTAAAATTGAAAAACTTTTGTTAGCGGTTAAAATAATTTAAATTTTTTATTTAAAAAAAACACAATTTTTATATTTATAATTTATTAAATTTTATTATAATATCTTATATAAATTAAAAATTAAAAAAAAAAAACGGTTGTTTTGTTGAGAATAAAAATATTTAAAAGTACTAAAAGTAAAGTTTTAATAAAAACTTTATTTATATAGCGATAAATTTTATTCATAAATAATTGAATATATGTGTCTTACTTTTTTTACTCTATATCACATCATTAATACTATTGTTAAATTTTCAAATTTAGAGGTACCGATCATTACTCTCGTTGAGAAATATCCCATGAACTATCCGAAGTGTGAACGGAATAATTTCTCCATTTGAGAACCAGTGGGTATGCAAAAGTGTATTTGACTAGTTTAATCTTGTTTTGTTATTCTCAAAAAATGAATGAAATGGTCCATGCGTGAACTTCAAAGGATAAGGAGTCTATGCCTATTATGCAGCATTTCATTGGACGTCAGAGATTTCGTTTTCTTTGCGTCTGATGATATTTTGCTCTTATATTTCTCTGTTATTTTTCACAGCTTTTATTTTTTTTTTATACAGTTTTTAATAATATGTAAAAAAAAAAAAATTGAAAAAATTTGGTTAAATAAACTGTTTACATATCTGTAGCGACATATTTCGTGAATGACAGCACATGGCTAAGATAACGCCGACGTGTCAGCCGAGGTGCCATGTGACTTGGTCATGCACCGAGATGATTCCAACTAGGCCGAAGTTATCTGCGGAGATATCAGAATTCGAGATGAACGGATAAGAGATAGGAGTCCTAGAATTGGGGAGGACCTCAGTCTAGGTAAAGATAAAACTCTTAGGGAGTTTATCTCTATCTAACTGAGAGTCTCAGATGAGCATTGAGCCAAAATCCATTGAAATTAGACTTCTACAAGGATCAAGTTAATGCTGACTATAAAAGCAGGGTACCCTCGTGGGTTTAAGGTATGCTTTTTATGCTCTCTCTAGTGTTAAGTACTATTGGCTATCTTTGAGAGATAATTACTGACTTGATTGTCGAAGTGCCCTCAGGTGGACGAACCACTGCCAGATTCTTATCTTTCTGTAACAGGTTGTTTGGGCTTAATCTATTATGCCAGTGCTCTCCTGTTGAGTTTCTCTGTTTGGTTGTGTGGTCAAAAATCAACACCCATAATTTGGCACCGTCTGTGAGAAGCGTAAGGAGAATAGATGGCCAACGACGAGCAGAAAGAAAAGGTCGAGGACGACATCTCTAGTGGGAGTGGCAAACATGTCGATTCTAACATGGAACAGGAGAACCCTAATGAAGGACCACGGGATTAGAATCCCGGGAAGAAGGACGTCTGCCAAAATGGAGACCCACCGAAAAAATCAGACCGAGACGAGTACTATAACAAAAGCGACATCCAGGTATGGAAAGATAGATGCCTGATGAAGGACAGCGAGATGAAAGGAATGGAAAACAAGTTGGCAGACCTACAATCGGTTGTCAACTTCATGATGCAGAACAACGTCATGCAACCACCGTTTCCATTGAAAGACACGCCGATTCTAACAGTCAAGAACGACATCAAAAAATGGGGGTAAAGAGCAGTCCCAGTGGCTCCTCAGCATGATAGGACGAAGGAGCATTCACATCGGCCTTCTAGGGAAGTCGAGCGAAGAGAGTCAGTAAAAGAAGAGTCTTAGAAGACACCCCGTACAAAAGGAACCTATATCAGGGAACATCGGCATGTTCAGGGAAAGGAACTTTGTTTTGACACAGTTAATGAAGAAAAGTCCAAGAGGACTCATAACGACGCCGGGAGCAGCGCACCAAAAAGGCTGAAATCCGTTGATAGCCGAGCTCCTGATCAGACTAAGGAGGATTTGAGGGATTACCTTCAGAAGCAAATGAATCCGAGGTCACATCTCCGATCAAGCCGAGAACACCATTCTCAGTGGAGTTGGATAAGTTCAAGGCCCCAAAAAGGTTCCATATGCCGAAATTCCAAATATATGACTGTAAGTTCGATCCGAACTTTCACGTTGGCTTATATTTGAATTCAATGGCACTGTATACCGGGAACGAACCATTGCTCTGCAAGGTATTCCCTTCATCCTTTGGGGAAATTACATCAGATTGGTTTCACAAGTTGCTGAAAGGAATTGTGGAGAGTTGGGAAGGCCTGGCCGAGATGTTTGTGGCCAGGTTTGTTACAAACAAATTGCAGTCGTTGAGGGTAGACTCCCTAATGGCTCTGAAAATTGGCAAGAGTAAAAACCTCAGGGCTTATGCCAAAAGGTATTACAAGGTGTTCAACCGAATACCAGGATGCAACCAGGAATTGGCGGTCGTATCTTTTAAGAACGGCCTGGAGGATGATTGCATGCTTCAGAAGTCGCTGGCAAAGACTTTGCCAAAGAGTATGGAGAAGCTCATGGCAAGGATCGAGAAATATGCCAAAGCAGAAGAGGATATGCTGGGAACAAAAGCACCAAAGTAGGAGAAGACAAACGGCTCACCGAAGCAAGCTGAGGTAATACTGGATATAATAGGCAAAAGACAGGACTAAGAGCTGAACAGACAATCACCATTATGTTCCGGATCCCGGTTTATAAAGTTTTAAAAAGAATCAAGAACTAGCCGTATTACAGAGCGCCGGAAAGAATCCTTGGCGAATTTATGGGGAGAAGTCTAGGGAAGCACTGTGCCTACCACAATGAAGATGGATACCTGACGCAGGGTTGTAAAGCCCTAAAGGCGCATTTGGAAGATCTGATTAGACAAGGTCACTTAAGGGACCTAGTAGATGAAGCCAAAACGAGGAAAGAGCAGGCAAGACTGCCCCAAGCACCGACAGCACCACCTTTACCAACACCGCAACTGCAAGCAAACGGACTTCAAGTGATTAATGTGATTCACTCGAGGGTCAATAAGAACGAGGTGCATGAAGAGACTTAGAAGGTGAAACACTTACACCATGTGTATCAAGTCCAGCAAAAAAGGCCTAGGACAGACGAGCACCAGGGACCAATGGTATCCTTTACAGAAGCAGACCTAGACACGGTGTAGCATCCACACAAGGATGCTCTGGTAGTGAACCTCAAGATTGGAGAATGCCAAGTAAGGCGCATTCTAATTGACCAAGGAAGCTCTTGTGACATCATGTATGTCAAATGTTACAAGGAGCTCGGCCATCACTGAAATGATTTGGAGCAGTCCAATAGCCCGATGGTCGGGTTCAATGGAACACCGACATGGCCCCTGGGAGTAATAAATTTGGAGGTGTAGGCAGGCACCAAGAAAGTAAGCACAGAGTTCACAGTAATTGACGCTCCTTCCTCTTACAATGTTATCTTGGGAAGACCATGGTTGCACGCAGTAAGAGTTGTTCCCTCAACACTGCACCAGCTGTTAGGGTTCCCAACAAAGCATGGAATTGAGGAGATCAAAGGGGATCAGGTACAGGTAAAGAATTTCTACATGGCAGCAATGAAATCCACCTGCAACGTGCGCGAAGCAGAAATAGTAGAAATTGAGGACGAGGATATGGAGGTCCTAGATGACGTCGACAAAGAGCCGGTCGACAAAAACGAGGAAACCTTAAAGAAGATCCTAGTCCAACAAGGGGATGAAGAGCACTTCTTTCTTCTTGGCTCAAGCTTGGCCGAGGAGGAGGAGAAGGAGAAGGAGTTAGAGTCATTCTTGCGAGCAAACATAGAGGTGTTTTCCTGGACGCCATATGAGATGCCTAGCATTGATCCCAATGTCACTTGCCATAGACTAAATGTAGACAGGTTGGCTAAACCTTTCATTCAGCGAGCAAGGAGGCCGATGTTGGTTCTTGTGAAGGCAATAGAGAAGGAAGTGGACAAATTGTTGGAGACCAGAGCCATTCGGGAGGTAAACTACCCAACTTGGTTGTCAAACACAGTTGTTGTAAAAAAAAAAGAATGGAAAGTTGAGGGTTTCCGTGGACTTCACCAGCCTGAATAAGGCTTGTCTCAAAGATAGTTTCCCACTCCCCAAGATCGATCAATTAGTGGATACCACTTCAGGGCATGGAAGGATGATCTTCCTGGACATTTACAAGGGGTACCATCAGATAGCAATGTATCTCTTTAATGACGAGAAGACTGCATTTATCACCCCAAAAGGGTTGTATTACTACAGAGTGATGCCTTTTCTGGTTAAAAAATGCACGAGCAACCTACCAGAGGTTGGTAACCAAGATGTTTAGACATCTGATTGGCAAAACAGTGGAAGTGTACATTGATGACATGGTCGTGAAGACCAAAGAACCTGAGAATCACCTGGCCAACTTAAAAGCAGTTTTCGATATCCTTAGAACATATCGACTCCGACTCAATGCTTCAAAATGTGCATTTGGAGTTGGGTCTGGTAAGTTCCTAGGATACTTGGTTACTAGAAGGGGCATTGAGGCAAGTTCAGATCAAATCAAGGCTATCCTGGACTTGAAAAGCCTAACATTGGCAAAACAAGTGCAGATGTTAACAGGAAGGGCCGCAGCCCTAAATAGGTTTATAAGCAGAAGTTCAAATAAATGTAAACCATTTTTTAATTTATTAAAGAACGCCATAGATTTTTTGTGGACAAAGGAGTGTGAAGTCGCCTTGGCCGACTTGAAGAAATACCTAACCACAGCTCCAGTTCTGTCAAATCCATTACCTGGAGAGGAGCTATTTTTATACTTGGCCGTTTTAGAGCACTGTAGACACCCCATTTTTTACCGTCCTCAAGACTTGGACGTCACCGTTTGAACACCCGGTGATTATCCATGTTTGTGTTCGTTTGGAGTTCTCGGAGGTCTTGGCTACGCGCCTTGCCTCAGGATCTCCGAACTCGACCGTTTAGTGTCTGGTTTTGCACCAAACACTTGTGTTTTGCCTTAGAGGGGCAGGGAATGCCTTGTGAGGCATCCCCACACATCACCGGCCGTGGCTAGAGGCCACCGGCCAGGGTTTTATGCCATCGGCAATGTATGTTGCCGGTCGACAGTAAATTTTGTCAAAATGACATCTTTGGCCGGCCTACTATTGTGCATCTGCTTTTGCAGATATTTTAGCACAGTTGTCTTGCATTTGCTTCCCCTCCATACACGTGTATGGAGGGATGGCCCTCTTGTTAGCTTACCTTGTAAGCTTTACAAGATTGGCTCCTCTATAAGAGGAGGCCCTCTCTCCCTTGTTCTAAGTTAGAGAAGTTGGAGAAGAGAGTGAGAAGACTCTGGTTTTAGGGTTTAAGTTAGTGTATCTAACCTATATCTATATCTCTCACTCTCTTGCTATTGTGTGTGTTTTAGGCTTAGTTTTGTGCACAAACACCTACCATCACACCATCCTCTTGGAACTGAGGTTCTTAAGGCTTGTTTTTGGAGCTTTGAAGCTGGTTTGGAGCTCAAGGGGCTGCTGGTCCCCCATTTTTGAAGGTAGTCTATAAGGGTAAGACACTAATCCCTTTTTACCCCACTTTTGCATTGTATTTTTGACCATCTTAGAACCGTTTTCAAGCTTAGTGTTTAATACATAAAAGTTCTATTTTTGGGCCCTCTAAATAGTTTGTTTAGAGTGTTTTATGGTTTGGAGGTGTTTGACCCCTCTTAAGCCTTGAGAGGCCCCTTTTTGTGCTATTTTGAGTGAGCTCCGGGACTTTGGTGTTTGGGCCTCCTCACCACTGAAATCTTGAGGGATTTCAGTGGTAAGGATGGTACCTTGAAGTCCCAAGAAGGAGAGGGCCACCCCCTCTCCTTGTTGTCCTTGAAAAGGGCACTTTTTGGCCTCTTGAGGGAGCATCATGTTTGAGTGTTTGTTGATCATGCCATAGCTGCTTTTTATGCTTATTATGCCATGATATAACATTGTTGTGTGTTGGTTTTGGTACACCATGTTAGTTTAACATACATGCCATGTAATGCCACTTTGATGCCTTAACATGTCTTAGGTTGTAAACCCTTATTCTAGCATGTTTTAGGCTTGGTCTTGTGAAGCTTTTGTGCTTATTTCACCATGTTTAAGGTCTATCCATAGTTGTTTGGGTCGATCTTGGCATGCTTTGTGTGGCCCCTTTGCATTTTTGGTTTGTTGGCCTTAAGTGTGTAAGTGTGTAGCTTGCATTACTTGCTTCGGTTTAAGTGGTTTGGCACCATTCGCAACATCATTTCAGTCCCTAAGATATGCTTGTATGCTTGTATGCTTGCTTTGGACACCTCTTTAATACTTTGAAAGCTTGCGTTGAATGCTCCATGTTTTGGCCATTGTGCATGCTTCGGACTTGAGCCACTTAGATGTCATCTAGGTGCACCCTTGGCTTTGTTTAAGTCTGCTTTTGACTTGTTTTAAGTCCCCTTAGCCTTGTGAGGCTTGGTGGACTTGACCTTGGATTAAGCCTCCATGGCTTGTCTTAAGTACTTAGGCCATTGTGGCTTGTTTTGCTATCTTGTTTAAATTAACTTGGCATCATTTTATAACATGATTTCAGAGCTTAGTTTGCATGCCATTAATCCATGTTTGTCCCTTTTAAATGTGTTTAAAAGTTGCTTCATTATGCTTAAGTCTTGAACCATGTATCTATGCATGTTTGCATGAACATTTGCCTTCATGTACTTAGCATTTTTGGCCACTGTTTTAGGCCTATTTAGAGCTGCCTAAATCATGTTTAAGTCCATCCCTTCGTTGGTGTAGACACCCCATTTTTGACTGTCCTCAAGACTTGGACATCACCGCTTGAACACTCGGTGATTATCTATGTTTGTGTTTGTTTGGAGTTCCCGGAGTTCTCGGCTACGCACCTTGCCTCAGGATCTCCGAACTCGACTGTTTTGTGTTTGGTTTTGCACCAAACACTTGTGCTTTGCCTTGGAGGGGCACGGAATGCTTTGTGAGGCATCCCCACACACCACCGGCAGTGGCTAGAGGCCACTAGCTGGTTGGTGTTGCCATCGGCACTATATTGTGCCGGTCGGCACTCTTTTTGGCAAAATGACCATTTTGCCCTGCCGATCACTTTACAGCTGTTTTTGGAGATATTTTCAGACAGCTTTCTTGCACTTGTTTCCCCTCCATACACGTGTATGAAGGGATGAGCCTTTGATTTGGCTTAGCTTGTAAGCTTTGGTTGCCTATAAGGAGAGGCTTCTTCTCTTGGCTCAAGAGTTAGAAAAATTGGAGAGTTAGACATTTTAGGAAAGGGAGAAGCTCTGGTTTTAGGTTAGGTTTTGTGTATCTATCCTATCTCTCTCTTTCTCTCTTGTTTTGTGCACTAGGTGTTTGTGACTTACTATTGCTCACCAACACCTAGTGTTTCACCTTCCTCTTGGAATTGAGGTGCTAAGGGCTTGTTCTTGAAGTTTTTGACTGGTTTGGAGCTCAAGGAACCAACAACTCCAACCTTTGTGAAGGTGGTCTTCAAGGGTAACAAAACTTACTTTATTTACCCTTTTTTTGCATTCCATTTTTGCCTAGTTTAAAACAGTTTTTGTGCTTAGTGTTTAACACATAAAAGTTCTGTTTTTTAAGCCTCTTTATTGTTTATTAAGAGTGTTTGGTGGTTTGGGTAGGTTTGACCACCCTTAGGCCTTGAAAATGGCTCATTTTGTGCTATTTTGTGAGGGATCCGAGACTTTGGTGTTAGGATCTCTTCACCACTGAAATCTTGAGGGATTTCAGTGGTGAAGATGATGCCTTGAAGTCTCAAGAAGGGGAGGGCCACCCCCTCTCCTTGATGTCCTTGAAGAGGGCAAGATTTGGCCTCTTAAGGGAGCATAGTTTTGATTGTTTGTTGAGCATGTCTTGGCTGCATTTTATGTTTATTATGCCCTAATATGACATTGCTAAGTGTTGGTTTTAGCACTCCTTGCATGCTTTACATAGTTGCTTTGTAATGCCTTAATAGTCCCTTAACATGCCTAGGTTGTATGCCTTTATTTCTAGCATATTTTAGGCTTAGATCCATGAAGCTTGTATGCTTATTTTACCATAAATAAGGTCTGTCCATGCTTGTTTTGGTCAACCATGACTTGTATCTCATAGCCTCTTTGTATTTGGCTTGTTGGCCTTAAGAGCATGAGAGTGTAGCATGTCTTGCTTGCTTTATTTTTAATGGTTTGGAACCATTTAACATGCTATTTCAGTCCCTTTAGCATGCTTGTTTGATTGCCTTGCATGCCTCTTTAATGCTTTAAAAGCATGTGTTGAATGCTCCATGTATTGGTCATGTTGCATGCCTTTGTGCTTAAGCCTCTTAGATGCCATCTAAGTAGCCATTTGGTTTTGTTTTAACATGCTAAAACTCTGTTTTAGGTTGTTCAATGCATGCCATATTTGTTTTGCATAAGTGTAGTTCAATGCTTCCATGACTTGCCTCAAGTGTTGAACCTATGTTGCATGCATTTGTTTATCTTGCTTAATATGATTTGGCATCATTTCATAGCATGATTTTCAGAGCTTTATATGCATGCTAGTAGTCCATTGTTGTACCCTTTTAAGTGTGCTTAAGGGTTGTTTGTTATGCTCAAGTGTTGGTGCCTTAACTTGTGCATGTGTGCATGTGTGTTTGGCCCTCATGATTTAGCATTTTGGCCACTGTTTTGAGCCTTTTTTAGAGTTGCCCAATTCATGTCTAAATCCATCCTCTATTTGATTTGCATGCTCGCCTTGTATGCTTACTTGCATGTTTGTATTGTATTGCCATATTGCATACTAGTTGACATGCTTAGGGCTTCATTGCATTGACATGCATGCTAAGCCTCTTGAAGTGAGTGTGATAGAGGTTTAGCACCCTTGTGTGTTTGTTTGCATTGCATGCATTTGAAATCCAAGTTGCACTCTTGGTTCTTTGGGCCATCATGCATCGAAATGCGTGATTGGTGGTCCGAGAACCGAGGCACATCTTCCTTTGAGTCAAAAACATGATAAGGGATGTGTTTGGTGCATGCATGCTTTGAATTACATTGCCATGCAAGTTGTGTCCTCTGCTGTTGTGAGTTGCAAGTTCTGCAGGCACTTTGTGCCGACCGGCACTGTTTAGTGCCGACCGGCAGTCTACTGGAAGCCGATAGATGAATTCAGTGCCGGTGGCCACATCCTTCAGCCGGTGGTGTTCTACCCCAGCCGGTGGTGATCTCCAGTGCCCAAGGAAGTATTCCTGAAGTTTTGGCAGTCTTCAGAGGAGGAAAGTAGGGAAAACAGAGGCAATCATGCATGGTAGTGCGATTCCGAGCGAGTTCCGGGCGTGTGATGCATCTTGCCCTCTTCCCGAGGCATTTACTGTTTTAATTAACCTAGTTGATTTGTTAATTAATTTAGTAAATTTGTAATATTTAATTAGCTTGCGTAGTTAATTAATTTGTATATTCTTTCGGTCCCTCCGAGTGAGGGCATAATTGTAATAAGTGTGGGTGAGTGGGTGTATGTCTTCCAACCCCCATTTCTTTCTCCCTTTTATTTACCTGCTCACAATGGTAGATTAGGGCACGTTTATTTTAGCATACCTTGTGCAATGCATGCGTGCATCCATGCATTTGTTGATATGCATCGGGCTCGGCACATCATGCAAACTGCATCGTATTTTCAATTCCAAATTGAAAACGTGCATCGAATAAAGTGCATTTCACATGCCATCTTTAGGGTTAGCCGAGCCTACTCTAAATTACATCTCCGCCTGTGTTGCATTAGCCACTCAACATGAACTAGGTCACGCATGTTTGCTAACTAGTTTCTTGTTTTGGCATGGAGTACTAGGTAAGCTTTTATGCTTTAGCATATCACATGCGTGTGAATGTTAACATGACAGTATGCTTACCATGCGGACTAAGTGCTTATGTGAGATAAACTGCTTGAATGCCTGTGGGTGGAGGTTGGGTTGCTTGAGTTGGAAAAACTCGTTGAAATCCGTATTTTAGCCTACTCACGAGTAGCAAATTCCAAAGCATTTTCAAAACGAACGGATATGCAATGTTTATTTCCAATTTAGGCAATCTGGTCTATACTTGTTTGCTGCGCGCATAACATAGTAATTCTAGGCTAATAATTGGAATAAGAACACGTAATGTTTTCAAAAACGGATATCACGGTTAGTAGAGGCCGGTCTTCGGACCGGGCGAAAGGGGGTGCTCATAGCTGACCTTCCCCGATCGTACCCAAGCTCCCGAGCCAAGACCACTTTGGTGATGACGGACATGTGGCCTTCTTGACCGAGTCGTGGTTTCCTAAATTTCCCATTTTAAATATTTAGGTGGCGATTACATGTCCGCAAAGCGATCCATGTTTGGCACTACTTTTTCAAAATCATTTTTCTTCAAAACGATTTGCGAGTTGGACTCTTTGGTTGATTTAGAACCGACACAAATCGTCGAGTCCGAACGTAGTGACCCCAATATGAACAGGCAGGACTTAACCCTCATGGCGTTCGGGGGCGTCTGATTGGTTGCATATGCTCCTCGTGTGTTGTAGCATATTGGTAAGTTGTTTCATGTTGGAACTTGCATGATTGAATGAAGTCACATGCTTGTTTGCATGCTTGGACATCCACATTGCATCTTGCATGTTTGTTGGTTAACATTGATGTTTCATGTCTTGTATGCTTGTTAGCTTGTATGCTTATTTGCATTGCCATGGTTGCATACTATGTCAACATGCCTAGGATTGCATTGCATTAGCATGCGTGCTAGACCTCTTGAGATGAGTATGATTGAGGTTGGGCCTCCTTGTGTGCTTATTTGGTTTGCATTTATTTGAAATTGAAGTTGCACACTTGATTCTTTGGGCCATCATGCATGGAAATGCGTGATTGATGGTCCGAGAATCGAAGCACATCCTCCTTTGAGTCCTTAACATGATAAGGAGTGCGATTGGTGCATATATTGCTTGAATTTCATTGCCATGCAAGGCTCTGTCCTCTGCTGCTGTCAAACAGGTTTTGCAGGAATTTATTGCCGATCGACTGCATAGAGTGCCGACCGGCAATCAATTGGTGGCCGATAGCTTCACTATCTGCCGATGACCACATCCCACTGCCGGTGGCAATTATACTCAGCCGGTGGTGTCTTCCAATGTCCAGGACAGTAATTCTGAGACTTTGGCAGTCTTCAGAGGGGCAGAGCAGGGAAAACAGAGGCAGTCTATACATGGCAGTGCACTTCCGAGCAAGACCGAGCATGCATTGCATTGGACCCGCTTCCCGAGGACTATAATGCTTTCCTTAGCTTAGTTAATTTGTAAATTAATTAAGTGGTCTGTAATAATTAATTAGCTTGTAGGTTAGTTAATTCGTATATTTATTTGGTCCCTCCGGGCGAGGGTGAATCTGTAATAAGTGTGGGTGCATGTGTGTGCATGTCTTCCAATCCCCACTTCTTTCTTCCCTTTTATTTACCCGCTTATGATGGTAGATTAGGGCATGTTTAAATTAGCATACCTTATGCTATGCATGCGTGCATCCATACATTTGTCTTGCATGCACCGGGCTTGGCGCATCACGCTAACTGCATTTGTACTTCAATTCCAAATTGAATACGTGCATCAATTGATTGCATTTCACATGACATGTTTAGGTTAGCCGAGCCTACCCTAATTGCATTCTGTATGTGTTGCATTAGTCCATTTGACATAAACTAGGACCATGCATATCTGCTAACTAGTTTATTGTTTTGGCACGGAGTACGATGTAAGTATTTTCATGCTTTAGCATACCGCATGCGTGTGAGTGCTATCATGACAGCATGCTTACCATGTAGCTAGATGCTTATGTGAGATAAACTGCCTGAATGCCTGTGGGTGAGGGCTGGATTGCCTGAGTTAGAACAACTCATTGAAATCCGTCTTTTAGCCTACTTGCGAGTAGCAAATCCCAAAGCATTTTCTAAAACAAACGGATATGCAATATTGTTCCAAATTAGGCGACCTAGTTTATACTTGTTTGCTGTGCGCATAACATAGTAATTCTAGGCTAATAACTGGAATAAGAACACATAACGTTTTCAAAAACGGATATCATGGTTAGTAGAGGCCGGTCTTCGGACGGGGCGAGAGGGGGTGCTCATAGCTGACCTTTCCCAATCGTACCCAAGCTCCCGAGCCGAGGCAACTTTGGTGATGACGGACACGTGGCCTTTGGCACCGAGTCAGGGTTTCCTAAATTTTCCAAAATAAAATATTTAGGTGGCGACTCTGTATCTGGCAAAGCAGTCCATGTTTGGCACTTCTTTTCAAAAATCTGTTTTCTCAAAACGATTTGCCAGATTTGGACTCTTTGGTTCAAGATTAAGAACCGTGACAATTTGAGTCCGAACTGTAGTAAGCCCAATATGAACAGAACGGGGTTCATCCCCTCGGGGCGTTCGGGGACGTCTACAAGCACGCAGTAAGTGCAGTGATAATCAGAGAAGAGAAAGGGGAACAAAGGGCAGTGTATTATGTGAATAAGACCTTAGCAAGTGTAAAGACCAAATACTTACCCCTGAAAAAGTTGGCACTAGCCCTGGTGATGGCTTCGAAGAAATTGAATCACTACTACCAAGCCCACAATATTGTGGTGTTGACTGAGCACCCCTTGAAGTCCCTACTACAGCAAGGAAATCTGACAGGCAGAGTAGCCAGATGGGCAATAGTATTGGGCCAATATGATCTAGAATTCAGGTCCAAAACAGCAATTAAGGGCCAGGTTTTGGTTGACTTTGTGGCCGAGTTCATACCTGGTTCCATCCCACGTTGGGCTCCAGCGAGCCACAGCTTAGGATGTCCGGGAGAACAAGAGGAGACCGAACTAGGAATGAAAAACCCTACAGCAAAGAAGAAGAAAGTACAGAAACCAAAGCCCTGTGACATCTACATCGATGACTCTTTCTGTCTATTTGTTGATAGAAGTTCAAACCGTCAAGGAGCGGGGGCAGGAGTAGTGTTAGTATCGCATGATGGGTGAATGCTAGAACAGTCTATTTGTTTGGGGTTCAAGGCCTCAAACAATAAAGCAGAGTATGAGGCACTGATTGTGAGGTTAAAGCTAGCAATGGCAATGGAAGCCGATAAGGTAGTAGTCTTCTGTGACTCCCAACTAATTGTGAATTAGGCAACAGGCGAGTACACAGCCCAAGATAAAAGAATGATGGCCTATGTCAAAGAAATTGTTAGACTGCTAGCATTGTTCCAAGATTGTCGACTATAGCAGGTTAGCTGAGATCATAACAGTCATGCCGATGCCTTGGCTAACTTGGCTAGTGCCATGAAATCAGGGGAGGCTAGGACAATAATGGTGGATTATTTGTCAGGCCCAAGTGTGGAACCACTAATCACAGAGTATGAAGCAATGTGTGTGGAGATAGATCCAAGTTGGATGGATGTAATAGTGATGTTTTTTAGAGACGGCAAGTTATCGGATGATCGCAAAGAGGCGCACAAAACCAAACTGAAGTCGGCAAGGTTTAGCCTAACAGCAGAAGGACATCTTTACAGAAGGTCTTTTACTAGCCCCCTTTTGAGGTGTGCATCCCTCCCAAGTTAAAGACTTCTTATATGAAATACATGAAATGGTATGTGGCAGCCATGTTGGAGGTAGATCACTTGCTCATAGGGCCATTACTCAGGGGTACTGGTGGCCCTATATACCAAAGGATGCTAAAGACTACGTCAGAAAGTACGAGAAGTGTTAGAGGTTTGCACCTTTGATACATCAACCAGCAGCAGATTTGAACCTAGTGTCCAGGCCTTGGCCATTTGCCTAATGGGTCATGGATCTTGTTGGACAACTACCCCAAGCAACTGGACAGAGAAAGTTCCTACCGGTAGCAACTGATTACTTCACAAAGTGGATAGAAGCTGAACCCCTTGCAAAGATTCGAGATATTGAAGTGAAGAACTTCATATAGAAAAACATCATCACCAGGTTTGGGATTCCAAGGGCAATAATAGCAGGCAATGGTACTGTCACAGCCTCAAACCCCGCCCTTAAAGGTTTGGACATGACCTATACGGAAACGGACATATAACCCAGTAGAGATATAATATACCGAGGCCTTGACGAAAGCACAAAAATTAAAAGGAAAACAAATTCCATTGAGCTATTCAAATATGCCAGGATCGCATGCAACATGAACATATTATAAATAGTTACAAGCCAAAATAGTATCTCTAGTGTTAATTTTATACAATCCCAGCCCTGAGATTGGGCATAAACAGAAACATTTATGTTAATTACATTCAACCTTAGATGAGTAATCAAAAATACAAAATAACATAAAAAAATAAATACTCTCAACTAGTGCCCGGACTCATAAAGGTTGACAAAAAGAGACGGACGTCCTGGTTAGGGCTGACCTCCAAGTTGGTTACCTACAGAAATAGACATGTCAAAAGATGAGCTAAGCCTAGTGAATAGTAAAACATAACAAAATGATACGTAACTTGAACTATAGTAAAAGAATACATATAGCTTTGTGCTTTGTAGCTTCTCAACACTTATGAAACCATGAATCATGTCTAACATGCATTGAAAAGAAATGAGGATTGAAATATGAACCAAATGCACTTTCCAAAATTTTCCTGAAAATGGGTCTCCGCTCGAGCGCCACTTAGGCCGCTCGAGCAGACTACACAATATAACAAAAATGCTGGGAGGTTGATTTTCACGCTCGAGCAGGAGTTCCTCCACTCGAGCGGACAGTGCAATTCTGAAAATAATTGCTGAGAGGTCATTTTTCCCGCTCGAGCGGGAGTTCCTCCGCTCGAGCGGACAGTGCAATTTTGAAATCTCTTTAATTCCATTTAAAGTTCAAACCTGGTATCCAAAGCTCTAACATGTACTTTCATATACTGATGTAGCATTCACACAATAAGTCTGAATCTGTATTCATAATAGTCTTAGATTTTATCTTAGAACATATTGGCTTGAGTATAATATCTTGGCTTAAAACCCTTGTAAATGTGGCACATACCCTTAATCATAGTGGCGTGAAGCCCATTAACATAGTGGCACAAGGCCCTTGGTTAAATCGACACGCAGCCCTTGAATCAGTTGGCACTAAGCCCTTATAAATTGGCGTTAAGCCCTTGTATGTTGGCATTAAGAATGCCCTTGTAATTTGGCATAAGGAATGCCCTTGTAACCTGGCATAAAGAATGCCCTTGTAAATTCGTGTATGAACTCAAGACGTGACTCCCACGGGTTCTAGAGGTGGCTCACAAAGTAGCACTTAGTCCCGTGTAGCACTTTGTTTCATATCGTAATAACTTATATCATGTGGCCAAAGGCCCATAAACTTAAAGAGTGAAACACTTCATTTTCTTTCTTGCTTCATATGTACACATAGTAAACATAAACCTAGTTTCGTACAAGACGCTAATAACAATCATTAGCTATACACGTGAAGCATGTAATGATTTACTACTCACAGTGTTGGGATGACGAACTACTTCCTCCTGGGGTGTGTCCTGCACACATTCAAACTTGTACATTAGTCCTTTCTTTATTAAATAATTCCTGTTTCGTTACGTTTCCAATGAATTTATAACCATTCTAGGATCCTTACAAAAATAATCTAAAAATAGCAGAGGGTTGAGTACGCAAAACGGAACACATAATTTTTCCTTCTTCCCCGCTCGAGCGGCCATGCCTCCGCTCGAGCGGCCGTGCCCCTGTTTTGAGCAATTTCGAAGTTTAACCAAAAATTCTGCAATCCCACTTCATTGTTCATGCAATCAAGTAGAAATTAAGGCAATACATTAATCCAACATTACCATAACATGGATTGGAACTCAAGCATCACAACTATACATGATTAAAGCTTAACCAAATCACAACCTTTCCAAATTCCATCTTTCAAGTCAAATTCTTCATGTTCATTAAACTAGATAACATTTTATAGCATAAAACCAAGGATTTGAAGTATAATTTTCATGTAACACCCAAATTAGATGGCAAGGCAACCAATTGATGAAAACCCTCATTAATCAATCATGAATCATACACATAATCCTTATTTTACAAACCCTAAGTTGTCAAAACAAGACATAGCTCTTCCTTAAGTGCAAATGAAGGTAAGATAACTTAGATTGAACTTACCTTGAATTAAATCCTACAACTTCCTTCAATTTAACAATCTTCTTGTTGAATTTCGTTTTCCCCCTTTTCTCTTCTCCTTACTCTTTCTTTTCTCTCCCAAGAGATGGTGAAATGAGAAGTTCTTAAGTCTTAGCTCAAGTTTATCTCTAAACTTATATAGATTAGAATAAAGACAAAATTGAATCGTTTAATCATCCCGAAATTGAAATTTTGTAAACATACTTAATATTATCTAAAAATTATGCTGATTACAGATATATAATCAATTTCAGATAATTAAGCCTTTAAGGCTTCCAATTTCTAATTACAAAAATCTAAGTGCAACAGATATGTTTCCAGAGGAACAGATAGACATGCTTTAACATGGATTTCACTTACATAACCTTAATTTCTCTTGGAATTTCACAGTAGACAGGTAATAGTATAAACTAAGGACTGATAATAAATCAGAAAACATGTACGAGGGTCGGGTTATTACAGGTATGCAGTTTGACAGCAAGCTAATTAAAAGCTTCTGTGCAAAATACAAAATTAAGAACTACTACTCTACTCCAAGTTTCCCTCAAAGTAATGGTCAGGCAGAAGCATCTAACAAGACTATCTTGGATGGGATCAAAAAGAGGCTGGAAGCAGCAAAGGGAAAATGGGTGGAGAAATTGCTCAATGTACTTTGGGCATATCGGACTACGCCGAGAAGATCAACTGGGAAATCTCCATTCGCCATGGCTTATGGCACTAAAGCGGTTATCCCACTAGAAGTCGACATTGCAGGGATCAGAAACCCAGGGAGTGGAAAATTGTTACTAATGAGGCATTTCTAGCCTGAGATCTTGACCTACTGGAGGAAAAAAGAAAAAGAGCAGCAATTCGGCTAGGGGCATACCAGCAACAACTTGCTAGGGCTTACAACAAGAAGGTCAACCCAAGAGAGTTCAAAGTAGGGGACCTTGTGCTGAGGAAAGTGGTCGGCAACAAGAAAGATCCTAAGGAGGGCAAGCTAGGCCCAAATTGGGAGGGGCTTATAGAATCATCTCTGTCGCCGGCAATGGGGCATATCGGCTTGAGGACAGTAATGGCAAAAAGTTGCCATGACCCTGTAACACTTGCAACTTGAAGTTTTTCTATCATTAGATTTTTGTTTTTTCGAAATATAAGTCATAATTTTATTAGCCGAGGTAGTAATAAAATTTTAGTTTGATGAATTTGATGTGTGAAAGGATTGATCAGTCCCATGGTGATGTTTCTGAATAAAACATGACTAATAACTTAAACTTATTATATGGCAGAGTTGAACTATACTTGCATATAATAGAGTTGAACTAAGTTGGCGATATTTCTAAAGTGAAACATGACGAATAACTTACACTTATTATATGGTAGAGTTGAACTATACTTGCATATAATAGAGTAAGTTGGTGACGTTTCTAAAGTGAAACATGATGAATAACTTACACTTATTATATGGTAGAGTTAAATTGTACTTACATATAATAGAGTTGAACTAAGTTGGCGATGTTTCTAAAGTGAAACATGACGAATAATTTAGACTTATTATATGGCAGACTTGAATTATACTTGCATATAATAGAGTTGAACTAAGTTAGCGATATTTCTGAATGAAACATAACGAATAACTTATACTCATTATATGGCAGAGTTGAATTACACTTGCATCCAATGGAGTTGAACTAAGATAAATTAACCTGGACTTACCATGTCGGAAAAATCAAACTCAGAATAGAACTAAGTGCATTTCAGTTAGATTAACAGAGAAACCAAGCTTGTGAACCTTGGCTAGTCTTTGTTTGAATCTGACTTCGACGAAAGACCATAGATACATGCTTAATGAGAACTTAAGTGAAACTTAGGTTCACATTAAGAGGAAGAGCTGCAAAAATAAGTGAAGAGAAGAACATTACAAAAAAACAAATATAAACTGAAAAATCCTAGCCGAAATATGATTAGAAAGGTAACTCGGCTCTTACCATCACCCTCTTTAAACACTAATCGGCGCAAAGGATAGATACGGAGGTCGTCGTCATGTGCAAATTCCCCGTTGCCTGAGACGATGAAGTAATCATCTCCAGCACCCTTATTAGAGTTTGGAAGGTCGGCTATTAATTTGTATGCAGTGGATCTGGGCTTCAGGTAGTATATGTAGCCCTTTTCAGACTTAAGGCTACATATGGTATAGCATAATTGGATGTCGGCTAAAGTGATCTTAGCTTTTTCTCGTTTTGCTAGTTCAATTATGTCGTTGATAACCCGATATGAGTTTATGACCAGTTGCATTGGGTTGAGCTTGTAATAATGAAGGATTTCTTGGAAAAGAATGTCTAGAGGGAACCTAAGTTCACACTCTATGAAAGCAACTGCTAGGAAGGGCATGGAGTCTTCACTAGGCATAATAGAGTCTTCCTCCCCAACCAACCTGAGTTGGACGTCGACGGGGTTAGAGAACTCTCTTTTAAAATATTCAAGTTGTTCTGGGGTGTCAACTCTCCACCTAAACATTCCCATGATGTCGGCTTAGGGTGGATTGGTGCAAAATTTCAGAGAAGAATATTTTGGTATGGGTTTGGAAACCTCAGCTAAAACCTAGACTGACACTGGGGTGAGGGTTTTTTAAGATCTAAGGGGAATTCGTTTCAATTTTCCTAAACATTGTGATTTTTTATCAAACCCCAAGACCTAAATCTATACTGAATTAAGGAATCAAAAGCAAGAATCTGAAGACAAAGCAAGACAAAGCAAAAAGAAGGGCGAATCAGAATCAAGAAAACAACATTGAAGAAACATGAAGAGTACAGACTCGTGAACATTGAGTGAGTGTGTAAGAGACAGTGTGCAAAAGCCACAACAAGAAAACATGATTGGCATTTTCAAAAGACTGCACGGATTCAAGATTCAAGAACTGGAAATTGATTCGTAATCAAAGGAAGAAAAACAGAGTGCAACTATGAAAACAGATTCAATAGCAATAAAATTGATAAATGGTAAAGAATGAACATATTCAAAATCATGGCGGCCTGAAATTGCAAATAGAAATAAACTAAGAACTCACCAGTTGAGTCTGAGGTCGAGGACATCGGTTTGAGGTTCGCCAGAGTCAGACGGTGACAACGAGAATAGCAAAGCAGTAAATGCTTCGTCGAAGGACGTAAATGGAGCACAGTTGTAGAAAGCTTGTAGGAACAACAATAAAGATTAGGGATTCGTTAGAGTGAGAAGATTTTGAGCATAGAGGGAAATCAAAGATGTAAAGTAAAAAGATAGAGAGAGAGAAAGTGTTTTTGTTAAAAATTTGAAAGGGCAGCAAACCATAATGGAATGCCTTGGACAACGTGTTTGTCAGGCGACGTGCGCAAACGCGACACGACCTGATGGCACATGTAAGGTGTGACTCAATAAGAGAAGGACACGTGGCGGAAACGGTTGAGAAAACCGTACGTGACAGCTCATGCATAGACAAAACTCTTGGAGTTCTTGATTTAATGAGACAACAACCTCGGCTAAGGGAACGATCTCGGTTAAGGAACTTAAAGAGCTTGGTTCGTGGTTCTTGGTTCTTGGCCATTTGACAAAGATAGACAGTTAAGTCCTGGTCATATGAAGCTGACGAAACATGATCTCGGGTAGAAGGATAAGTGAATTCTTAACCGACATAAAATCTAGACGAACGGAGTAGGTTCCATCACCTCAGGTTGTCAAGGTAATAGAACCTAGGGGGCAGTTGTAGGGGCATATTTCGTGAATGGCAACATGTGGCCAAGGTGACGCCGACGTGTCAGCCGAGGTGCCACGTGACTTGGTTATGCGCTGAAATGATCTCGGCTAGGCTGAGGTTATCTGCGGAAATATCGGAATCCGAGATGAACGAATAAGGGATAGGAGTCCTAGAATTGGGGAGAATCTCAGTCTAGGTAAAGATAAAGCTCTTAGGGAGTCTATCTCTACCTAACTCAGAGTAACAAATGAGCATTGAGCCAAAGTCCATTAAAACTAGGCTTCTACAGGGATCAAGTTAGTGCTGACTATAAAAGCAAAGCACCCTCGTGAGTCTAAGGTATGCTTTTTATGCTCTGTCTAGTAAATTAAGCATTATTGGCTATCCTTGAGAGATAATTATTGACTTGATCATCGGAGTGCCCCCAGGTGGACGAACCACCGCTGGATTCTTATCTTTCTATAACAGGTTGTTCGGTCTTAATCTATTATGCCAGTGCTATCCTGCTGAGTTTCCCTGTTTGGTTGTGCGGTAAAAAATCAACACCCGCAATATCTTTTTTACTATGCAAATATTCATATTTTTTCAAAAAGTTATAATTATGCATAATTTAGAGTTCAAAAAGTTATATCACTTTTAAACAAGTTGAAAAAGTCAAATAAATTATAATTTAAGATTGAAATCAAGCACCATTAGGTAGTTTTTTTTTTTTTTAGCAAATAAACCAAAGAAGTTAATTTATAAGTGCTACCAAACAGGGCCGGCCCTGCCCTAAGGCAGGTAAGGCTTGTGCCTTAGGCCCCATATTTTGGCCCAAAAATAGGGCCCTCAAATTTAAAAAATTGTTATAGGTCTAACCTTTTCTTTTTTTTTTTTGAGTTTTAAGATCAATTTAAAGGGCCCCAAATGTTTTATTGGGCCCATGTATAATTTAGTCCATATTTTTATTTATAAATGTGTTTGGCCCATATTTATTAAAATGAAAATATATAAATAAATAAATAAAAAAACAATAGGCTCCTAAATTTGGTAAAACATATAAACATATATAACATAGGGCTCCTAAATTTGGCCCAAAAATAGGGCCCCTAAATTTGGTAAACTATTATAGGCTCAATGTTTTTTTTTTTTTTTTTGGTTTTAGGATCAATTTAAAGGGCCCCAAAATAATTTTTTGAGTCCATGTATGATTTACTCCATATTTATTTATAAGTGTAGTTTAGTCTATATTTATTAAAATGAAAATATATATTAAAAAAAAAGTGTTTAGGCTCAAGAAAAATAATACATACAATATATGGGCCCTATTTTTTTATTTTTTATTTTTACCTTCTTTATCTATTAGATTTTAGTGGAATAAATAATTTTGCTCAAATTTTTTTACCTAGGTCTTTATCAATTTTAATTGAATAATTTTTTTCTAATTTTTTTGTTCTAATTTTTTTTTATTAAATTGTTTTGTTTATAATTTTAATGATTATATGTGTAAGTAAATTTTGTTATAGCTACAAATAAATAAAAAAGTTGTAATTTATCATTTTATTCATGAATTTTTTTTTCAATATAAAAGGCCCTCAATTTCCGAAGTTCGCCTTAGGCCCCGACGAACTCAGGGCCGGCCCTGCTACCAAATTGAACTAATGTATTGTTAAGTTTCTTTGTCCATAATTAAATATATACAACAATTAAATAATTAAATCGTCGGTGTCTCCCATTGGTTATAACAACGTGATATAAAAATAATCCTTGGTGACTGACCGACAAGGAAAGAACAATAATTATTAGTTAAACGAAAATTAAATATAAAATCAAATATAAACAATTACATGGATATGAAAAATAAATAACATAAGGGTATGGTGTAATGGTTTATTAGTCATATCTTAGAATATGATGAGTGAGAGATCAAGAGTTCAAGTTGATGGAATAACAGCAAATCTTTCAGTTATAATCTAATATACTAACATACTAACGCTATCTTTGATGCACAAAAAAATGATGAATACTATTTTACAAAATTTATTTGTGAGATTTACTTTTAAATTTTTTGTCTATTCATTTATTTTATGTATCTAATTTTGTGTTTTTAGATTTATTAAAGAAAATATATATATATATATATATAAATGTAAGAAAATGATATAACAGCTTACTTTCTAAATCTATTTTCCGGACTCAATGATTTGTAAGTGATATGATTGGTTGATGATTAAAGAAAATATATGAAAAAAATATTACCTTTAATATCTTAATTGATTACCATATCATTAAACTTAAAAATAAGTACAATTTTCTAGGACAGAGCAAAGAATCCGTAAAATCTATAATTCGATCCGCTCCAATCCAATCCGGTAGGTTTTGATTGATTTTTTGAATCCGTGGTTCAGTTCGAGATTAAAAAATTAAAAATCTGTAGTTTATGGATTAGTTCCGGATTAAACCCTACGGTTTCGAATTGAAACCTATCCAGACATTATAAAAATAGCCTATATTTATATTATACACATTCCTGCATAGTATCTTCTTTTATTCCATATAAAATCTAAACCCAAACTTAAACCCACATAATATCTTCTTTTAGTGTTTTTATTTGTTGGTTTTTAGTTTTAATTTGTAATGGTCTAAATACTTATGTGGAACCAGTTTTCTTATGACTGTTTAAATTCTAACATGGTATGTCGCTATTATGGAAAGACATGTTGCTATTATAGAAATATGATGCTATATTTATGTTTTTATGAAATTAAAAAGTTTTATATTTTTTTGTTATTTAATTACGTGAATCCGTGGTCCTAAACCAATCCAATCCGTGTTTAAATGGATTGATTCGAATTAGTTCCATGATTTAAACGGATTAAATTAGTTCCAATTTTTCAAGAACCGTAAATAATGAATTGATTCTAATTTTATCCTAATTCGGACCAATCCAAATCATACTCACCCTTACAATTTTCTATCTTAAATAATAATGCTCATAAATGTATGCATAAACAAATGCCTACGTTACTAAAACAAATTAGGAAAATACTAGAGATACCAAATAATTTACCAAATGTTTTATCAAATCTCCCACATGGGTGTGGATACCCACACCCATGTGAGAGATTTGATAAAACATTTGGTAGATTATGGAAAAGTGATCACTGTTGTGCTAAAAGCACAGCAGTGACTGTAGTGCCTCCATTTGAGGCGTATTATGACCTTATTTTTATAATCATAACCGTTCATTTTGCAGGATTTGTTAAGTACTTTATGCCTACCAAAAATCATATTAATCGGATATCAATAATTATAGCATTTCGTTCATTTTTTATTATTTGGGGCCTCTAACAGTACTCAACAAATTAATGCACATGAGTGACGGATTTGCATCTAGAGTAATCTATCTATATATTATATAAGGAAAATAGAATTTTTTAGGGAGAAATTTTTTAAGAGTTCCAAACTCTTATTCTAAAATTATTAAATTTTCTTAATTTTAAACAAATAAGAAAATTTTCATTAGCTAGTTTCCATTTACCTTTTATTTTACAATTCTATATTGAGAAAAGAAAGAAAATGTGAATTGTTTCATTTACATAAAATGAATCTTATACTTCCATTTATATAAGCAAAAATGAGATCTTTAGTGAAAAGCCTTATGATCAATATCTCATACTAATTTTTTTGTTTTTCTTAATTTTAAACAATTAAGAAAATTCTCATTGGCTAGCTTCCATTTAACTCTTATTTTATAATCCCACATAGAGGTTTTAATTTTAAAAATAATTTTATATGAGATTTTGAAACTCTCATAATATCTCTCCTTAAAGTATTCTTTTGTAAAATATATAGATATATTGATAATCTCACCACCACTCTTACTGCTCATTAATACAAAAATTATGCTATAATTATGTTAATTTTAAATTTGTATTTAAAACTTATAAATCATGGGATAGATTATTATAATTTTAAATTTATATTGTGTCAATTTTAAATTTAAATTAATATGTTGTTTTCCATATTTAATGACAGTTCAAATTTTAATAAAATAAAATTTAACAATTTTAATTAATTAATTTTTATGTAAGCTGGTCGGTCTTTTGACCTAACTAATTAAGCTAAATTATTTTTTATTTAAATGATTTGCTGGTTTAAATATGATTTTAGCGATTTTATCAAAATATATTAGTTAAATTTGTTTGATTCGAAATAAACTAAAAAACTGAGATTACTTAATTAGAAATAAACTTATCGCCCAAACAATTATTAATTTTTATTTTTCAATCCCATATCGGGAAGAAAAAAAAAATTGTTGTTTCACTTATATAAAGTGAATATTATAAAGGGGGTTTTGAGGGGAGAAGCCTTCTAGAAGTACTAAACCTTCATTCTAAAATTACTGAATTTTCTTAATTTTAAAAAATTAAGAAAATTCTCATTGGCTAATTTCTATTTACCTTTTATTTTACAATCCCACATCGGAAAAAAAAGAAAAAAGTGAATCGTTTCACCTACATATAGTGAATCTTATGTTCTCATTTATATAAATTATTGAATTTTCTTAATTTTAAACAATTAAGAAAATTTCCGTTGGCTAACTTCCATTTAATTTTTATTTTACAATCCCACACCGGGAAAAAAAAGGAAAAAGTGAATCTTATTCTCCCATTTATATAAGCAAAATGAGATTTTTAGTGAGAAATCTTATAATCAATATCCCATACCAATTTTTTTTGATTTTCTTAATTTTGAACCATTAAGAAAATCTCCATTGACTAACTTTCATTTAACTTTTATTTTACAATCTTGTATAGAGATTTTGATTTTAAAAATAATTTTGTATGAGATTTTGAAACTCTCATGATATTTAACTTTAAAATAATTACAATCACACATCAAGAAAATAAAGAGAAAGTGAGTTGTTTCATTTATATAAAGTGAATTTTATACTCTCATTTAATATTGTAGTATTGTGCATGTTTCAGTTCAAGATGGTTTAAATTTTAAAATAAAATTTAAAAGTTTTGATTAATTAATTTTGTTATAAATTGGTTGGTTTTTTGACTTAGCCGATTAGGCTGAACCGTTTTCGATTTGACTGATTCACTGATTTAACCGCGATTTTAACTATTTTATCAAAATATATTATCTAAATTTGTTTGATTTGAAATAAATTTAGATTGACCTTATTAAAAATTAAACGACTGAGATTGCTTGATTAGATATGAATTTTCCATCCAGAACAACTGTTAACTTTTATTTTACACATCAGGAAAATGAGAAAAAAATGAGTTGTTTCACTATATAAATCTTATGCTCTCATTTAATATTGTAGTGTTGTATATGTTTTAGTTTAAGACAATTTAAATTTTAAAATTAAAATAAAATTTAAAAGTTTTAATTAATTAATTTTTGTATAAGTTGATTGGCCCTTTGACCTAGCCAATAGGGTGAACTATTTTCGATTTTACTGATTCATTGGTTTAACCGCGATTTTAGCAGTTTTATGAAAATATATTGGTTAAATTTATTTGATTTGAAATAAATTAAAAATTGACATAATTAAAGATTAAATGGCTAAGTTGCTTGGTTCGAAATAAACTTGCCACCCAAACAATTGTTAACTTTTATTTTACATAATCCCACTTCGAGAAAAGAAGGAAAAAGTAAGTTATTTCACGCATATTATATAATGAAAATAGAGTTTTTAGAAAAAGAATTTTTAGGAGTTCCAAACCCTCATTCTAAAATTATTAAATTTTCTTAATTTTAAACAACTAAGAAAATTCTCATTTGTTAGTTTCTATTTAACTTTTATTTTACAATCCCACATCGGAAACGAAGAAAAAAATTGAATTATTTCGCTTACATAAAGTAAATCTTATGCTCTCATTTATATAAATTATTGAATTTTCTTAATTTTAAACAATTAAGAAAATTCTTATTAGTTAGCTTCTATTTAATTTTTATTTTATAATCCCAAATCGAGAAAAGAAGAAAAAAGTGAATTGTTGCGCTTATATAAAGTGAATCTTATGCTTCCATTTATATAAACAAAATGAGATTTATATCAATATCTCATACTATTTTTTTTTTATTTTCTTAATTTTAAACAATTAAGAAAATCCCGATTAGCTAGCTTCCATCTAACTTTTATTTTACAATCCCACATAGAGATTTTGATTTTAAAAATAATTTTGTATGAAATTTTAAAACTCTCATAATTAATCTATTTTTGTGTAAGCTAGTTAGTCTTTTGACCTAATTGATTAAGTTAAACCATTTTTTATCCGAATGATTTACTAGTTTAATCGTGATTTTACATATTATGGTGATTCTTTCTTACTTATTAAGTTTTTAAATTTTTTTTAATTATTTCCCTTTCAAAAACCAATAAGAGAATTTTTTTTAACTGATATATTGTTATTCTAAAATAGTGAAATATTAGAACTATGTCATTTTTTTAAAACAAAGCATAATTTTAATTATTAATTGTCAATACAACAATTTTAATCTATTTATACTATATGTTATAGTAAAAGAACATTTGAAGCAATACCCTTAGACTTATATATATATATATATATATAATTTTATTTACGAGAGACAAAATATAAAAAAATTAAATATAATTATCGTATTTTTAATAAATAATATATTGTTTTATCTCCGTGCATAGCACGGGTGATATGCTAGTATTTTGATTAAACAAATTAATGGAATAACTATATCACAATTATTATAACAAATAATATCTAATAATAAATTATCATTACACTATCAAAATATTAAATAATATTTGCTACAAAAATTTGTAACATTTATAATTAAAAAAAAATACATAATAAAATGGTGTGGTGGTGGTGATAATTTTATCAATCAATTTATGTCTCCAAACCAACTGACACCAAAAAATAAATAAATAAATAAATTTTATAGTAGGTTAAATAGTGATTTTGAAATCAAACCCGTTTGGGTTTAGTGTTTTTGATAGAGCATTAATGTTTGATTGAATAAAAAAATAAAAAATTTGAAATGAAGAACCTCAATTAAATCAATGAGAAATCAAAAAATAGGAAAGAATTGATCAAATTTTATGTTGGGTCCGGTGATTTTGGGTTAAAGAAGTTGTATGCTCATTTCTTGAAGGCTGTTGGAATTTTACCAATATATATATATATGAAAATGGTAACAAGAAATGAAAAATATGTATATTTGTATGTATTTTATTAGGGAAATTCTATAATATGCACACCATTTTGGAGTGTGTATCATATGCCCAAGTTGTGACATTTGTAGTTTTTGGTTAGGACCTATTTTGGTGTTAGTAATGATTTGGTTATGACTCGTTGTAGTATTGGTTACCTATTGTGATTATTATTTTGGTTATGATCGAAAATACCTTTATTTATACCTTATATTGTGTTTGGTTATGACTAATTATCTTTTTTAGTTATGACGTTTGTGATAAAAGTATCATAATTTGCGTAAGCATCACACATTTTATTATGTATTCCTCTTTGATAAATATTATAAAAAAATTGTAGCAAATATTAACTAGTTTTCTAATAGTGTGATGATAATTTATTATCATATATTATTTGCTATAACAATTGTGATACACTAATGTACTTTTATGGTAGTATTCACTTTGTTTGTTTTTGGTTTTTTAAAAAGACTTTTAGAAAATTCTACTTTTTAATTTTTCGTGTTTTTTTGTTTTTACTGAATTTTTTTAATATTTTAAATAATTTTTTAATTTTTAGACACACCTAACATAAATACACATAAAAAATATAATTTTTGTGATTTTTTTTTAAAAATTCATTAAACACTAAAAATACTTAAAAAAATGAGAATTCAATATATTTTTCATGTTTTTATGTATTTATTAATTTTTTAAAATATTTTTTTTACAATTTTTTTACTTTTTAGATAGATCTAATTAAGGTGCATCTAAAAAAAATATAAAAAAATACTTAAAATTTTAAAAAATTTCAATAAAAATAAAAAAATACGAAAAAAAAAAAAATTTAATCCAAATAACTCAAACCAAATTCACACATTATTTTTTTTTAATGAAAATATTACTTAATCATAATAGATTATATCATATTCTAAATTATTGAGTAACAATTCGATAAATAAAAAAAGGACGTAACATTATCATAAAAAATACATTAAAAAAATCTTTAACACATTAATTTCACTTTAGAAATTGAGTTACAAGCAAGAAGCATTGACTAGGGTTGCAAATTGGGAGGGAGAATATATAATTAATAGTTGGTGGAGGAAAAGATATAAGAAAAAGAGCAAATAGAGGATAATTTGGGTATTTCATTACAAAAATTAACGGCATATATGAAAAAGTTAACAGAAGGGGATGTTTATATATTATTAGTTAAAATAAGAAAGGTCAATGTAATTTTTAAAATCTCAAGAGGAATTCCTATAATTATTAAAAAATCAGTGGAAGTAATTTACCCATGTGTATTTTATTAATATATAAATTTTATTCACTTTGCGTCTAATAGTAAAAAATGTAATAAAAAAATTATTTATATGTAGCTTTCGTTTGAAAGATGGATTGGGGATCCAAAAAAAAAAGAAAGATGGATTGACTTTTTAACTTTTTAATTTTTGACTATTTTAATTTGAAGTTAAAAAAATTTATTTAAGATGAATTTTTTAATTTTTGTTGAAAAAAATTTAAATATTTAAAATTTAAATATAAAATTTTATTTTATTAATTTTTTGATTTATTTTATCTTTTTATAACTATTTTAATTAAAAAATTTCTTTTTTACAGATGACGGTTCTGAATTTAGCATTAGTGGTGGGAGAGAGGGTCAAAGGAAGAGGCTCGTGACAAAATTGTTGACTTTTTGGCCAGAACACTTTTTTTGGTGATTTTTAACCATTTTCTTTCTTTCTTTCTTTTCTTTTCTTTTTTTTTTTTTTTTCTTTTAATGGGAATATTATGAGTTCCTTTGAGAAACCATATATGGGATGGCTGTACAAGTCAGTCCTAGATGACCTTGGTCAGTTTCATGTTTGGTTTTTCATGAATTTTTTTCAGTCTTAGGTTTTGATAATACAGTGAGTTCTCGTGAATGGGCTGGATCGATCCAAGCTCCTCAAGCCCACTGGGTACCCTGCAAGCAAGTTCAATCGGGGAACGGGGTAGTCCCCCGGCGAACCCTCCGGCGTATGAATTAGAGAAGGTGATGGACAAAAAATGTAGAGAGAGAGAGATAGGGGATGGGAAACTTAACTTTCTTCTTGTCCTCGAGCTTTGCTTATATCCTCTGGTAATCATTTCGCTGTCTTAGCCGTTCTGACCTTTTTTTGCCGAAAGCTTGCGCCGTGGTTCGCCTGCTCAGTGAGGGGCGCCATTCCTACCGAGGAGTGTTGTCGCAATAAATGCGTGATAGGTTGCATTAATGGTGATGTGTCAGGCAATAACTCTGCAGATCTTTGTCTCACGACATGGCTCGCTCGCACCGCCACGTGTCCGGGCATCATTGGCCTTCCCTGCTCAGTTGGCCTCCAGCTGTACCGGGTTTCACTAACCGGGTTGTGCAATGGGGTCTAGATGGTGGGCTTGGGTTTACTCATGGTGGGCCGTGATCCTTGTGGGCCTATCCCTGTCAGTAGTCCCCCATTCCCGAGTGCAGCTTTAGTCCAACGAAGGGAATAATGATAAGGAGGATGAATTCAACCGGTAGCCTGAGTGGATGAGGCCGACCGTGAGGGTAACCGAGTGGACAAGGCTGACCGCAAGGGTGACCGAGCGGATGAGGCCAAGCGCAAGGGTGACCGAGCGGACGAGGCCGAGCGCAAGGGTGACCGAGCGGATGAGGCCGAGCGCAAGGGTGACCGAGCGGATGAGGCCGACCGCAAGGGTGACCGAGCGGACGAGGCCGACCGCAAGGGTGACCGAGCGGATGAGGCCGACCGCAAGGGTGACCAAGCGCGAGGAAGGAGGAGTGGGAGGTACCGACCAGGGAGGTGGCCGAGTGGAAGGGCATGGGGCTCAAGAGGCGGCGTGTCACGTCGCGATTTGAAGTGGAAAAGACAAGGTGAAGGCAGAAGTCAGTGCATCTGGACCATACATATTGCAGGATTTCGGGGGAAGGAGAAACGCCAAGCATTGGATCAGGAGTGAAGCGTCAGGGGCATCATTATGGGTATTGATGAGACAGTTTTGGCGGATGATTTGAAAAGTTTTCAAACTGGCGAACATTAATTTGGATCCTTGGAATACGGGCAAACCGTGGGCTTTTGGTATCATACGATTCACCTACTTCTTTACAAAAACTCAAAACATTCGAAGTGTTAGTTCCTTCGTTGCTCACGATACTCCGTTGAAACATTTCTTCAATTTGTTAGCACCTGCAGTAGAAGCTATTCGTAAACACAGCTTAGAGATGGCCCACGAAGAGACTGCGATTGTCAGGGCGGATCCACTGGGGGAAGATGACGCAGAGGAGTTAGCGATTCAGTATAGGTCCAACAGGGGGGGAACCGGTAGAAACGGCATGACCAATCACCAGTGGAACCGCACCATCGCATTCGAGGGCTGATAGATCCCTTATCACAGCGGCGGAATTGGGGGCTATCCGCGAGAAGTACCAGATTCCGGTGGAGATGGAATTATGGTGCCAAAATCGACGGAGAGACCGGCTCGACGTCAGTATGGTGCGTTTCCCTCTACGAGGAAGCTCTAAAAGGTGGGCCGAGGTTGCTCTGCCGCCAAATCGTGGTTGATGTGCTGAACCACCTGGAGGTAGCACCGAGCAATCGATGCCCAATGCAGAAGATCCTGCGGCATGTCAGTGCTTGGCCAAAGGCGAATGGAGGGGTGGCCATGACGGTGGTGGAGTTCTTTGGCTGTTACAAAGCTTCAGGACAGCAGGAGACCTGGATCACCTTTCAGGCGTTGGTAGGGGAGAGTTTGGTGGCTGGTTTACCAACGCCCATTAAAGGTTGGGCGCGGTGGTTCTATGTGTCCATCTCTGGAGGGGTGTCTTGCGCCGTGTGGAAGGTGCCAGCCAAGTATGCAGAGCTAAAGTTGGGGGGGCGGCGGAAGAGAGGGTAAAGAAGGTGAAGGAGTGGAGGGAAAAAGAGAAGGTCAAGTGGGACGAGCTAGTTCAGCCGTCGGCACTGTTTGAAGCTGGGTTGGGCCCAAAACCGATCGGTGGAGACCTCGACCGATCAGAGCTGGAGGTAAGAAGAAAAGCACAAGAGGCGGAAGATCAAGCCATGCTGGTGAAAGCCCAGAAGTTCAAGGAGGCCCAAGCCGACCGACCTCCTCAGCCAGTGGCGAGGGAGAGGATTCGACCTCGTCCCAAACCCTTGGGAGAGAAGAGTTTGGGTGAGTCTGCTCCGCGACTGCTTCCAAAAGATCCTCTGAAGGAGAGGTCGGTGAAGGAGATGGAGGCGCTGGGGGTAGGGAAGAAAAAGAAGAGGTTGAGGCGGGTTGGGGAGGAGCCAGCCCAGAAAAGAAGAAAGGAGTGAAGGATGGAAGGGGCTAAGCAAGTGGAGGGTGGGGAGATGGGGCAGACCCGGAAGGGGGTGTCGTCTCGGTTAGGCGAGGTCCTTGTAACAAAGGACACCCGAGCGGTGATAGCCATCAACGGTGGGCGTGGTGGAAAGACCCAGCAGAGCAAGTGAAATTTGGCGGGCTGAGGCGAGCCAAGTGGGAGGTTGGAGAAGGCCTCAGTGGTGCCAGCAGAAGTTAGGTTGGCTGGGGTTGAGCCAAGTGAGAGGGAGCAGACTCAAAGGGGCTCTGCACCGCAGGAAAGGGGTGCTGATCTAGGTGCCACAACTTACCATGCTCGTGCAGTAGCTGGGAAACTGGAGGGAGATGGAGGCCCAGCGAGGTCGGCGGCAGACCGCCTAGTGAAGATGGTGGATGAAACAGCCCTGCGGTCGGCATGTGGATTTAATGAGGCCGACCTGCTGAGGGGGTTATACTCCGCTCAAATGGAGGTGACCACCTTGGCGGGGGCTCTTCTAAGGAAAGCAGGGGTCGCCAAGCTAAAGGCGGAGGAGACCAAGACCCAGTGCCGCTTTGCGTAAGAGAGTCTTGATCGAAGACCGCCACACCGAATCGCAAGTCAAATTGGAGCTGGAGGGTGCACGCCGCCAAGTCGTGTCGCTCGAGTTCCAACTTGCTGGCGAGCGGCAGAGGTTGGAGGAGGCCAAGAAGGCTTGTGACGTGGCGGTTGAGCGGCACGAGGAAGCCATGAATAATAACGAGGATCTTGTCAGGCAGAGAGACGAGGCAGATGCTAAATTGGAGGCGCTGCAAAAGGAGATGGAAGATGATCGTGCTAGGGCGCTGGAGCAGAGGGAGAGCCTGCGAAAGAAGTGGGAGGAGGAGCGAAGCAGGGTAGCTATGGAGAGGGAGGCCCTGTTGAAACAATTTGAAGCAGAGAGGGGAAGGTTGACTGCAGAGGGAGAGGTCTGGAGGAAAGAGCTGGAGGCTGAGAGAGCCAAGGCTGCAGCTAACAAGGAGGCCCTACAAAAGGAGCTGAACGAAGAGAAGGCGAAGGCGGCCTCGGAGAAGGCAGCCTACCCTGATCTTTATGTTGCAGCTGTTACACAATTCAAAGGGTCTCCTGAGTTCCAGATGGCGATCGACGCCAGCTTGCGATTCTTTGCCGGCCTTAGGGTGGGGTGGGGTCTTTGGGTCATCAGGGGACAGTCTTTGGGGTGAGGACAGAGTCTGAGATCATCAACAGTTTCCAGCAATATGACTACTACAAGCACGAAATGGCTGAGTACTGGGACAGCGGTTGGAAGATGTTCAAGCGCAAGGCTGAGGAGCTGTTTCCAGACTTAGACCTGAGTAGTGTGGTCGTTGGAGAAGATGACGTAGCCCAGACCCCACTGGACGAGGGGATTGAAGAAGCTGACCTCGTTTCGAGCGAGGAGGAGGAGTGATCTGCATGATGAGTAGACTCAGGAGTTTGGGTTTATTATTATTATTATTATTATTATTTTTTGAAAAGGATGTAAGTAATTTGTACACACATTTTTTGAATGAATAAAATGGCACTTATGGTTCTAGTTGATGATTCCAGTGTATTTTTCCTTGTGTTGGTTTGGTCTTGTTTTGTTTTTCTTGTGATTATTTTGTGCACTAATTGTGCCATGCAGTGGAGCAAGGTGAAACTAAAGTCATGCCAAAATCCAAGTCAGAATAGGATGAGGAATTTTCTAATACAGAGTGAAATAGCAAACTTGTTTAAGTGTGGGGGGAATCTGGAAAGTAATGTTGGAGATGTGATATGCAAATGAAACATGGGAGAACATCTTTAAAATATGGCTAAGTGTGAAATTACCTTGGAAAAGTGGCTGAAATGTAATGTTGAAGATGTGATTTGCAAATGAAATATGGGAAAACATCTTTAAAATATGGCTAAGTGTGAAATTATTTTGGAATTGTGGTTAAGCGTTAGACCATGACTGAGTGTTTTGCTTTATGAGCTTTCATTCGCAGGTCTGGCTGGGGCTTGTGAAAATGCTCACGTCTGGCTGAGGCTTTTGAAAGTGCCCAGGTCTGGTTCTGACTGCGACTGTGGAAAGTGCTCAGGTCGGGCTGAGGCTTTTGAAAGTGCTCGGTCTGGCTGACGCTTTTGTAGGTGCTCAGGTCGGACTGAGGCTTTTGAAAGTGCTCGGGTCTGGTTCTGACTGCGACTGTGGAAAGTGCTCAGGTTGGGCTGAGGCTTTTGAAAGTGCTCGGTCTGGCTGACGCTTTTGTATGTGCTCAGGTCGGACTGAGGCTTTTGAAAGTGCTCGGTCTGGCCGAGGCTTTTGAAAGTGCTCGGTCTGGCCGAGGCTTTTGCAAGTGCTCAGGTCGGACTGAGGCTTTGGAAAGTGCTCGATCTGGCCGAGGCTTTTGTAAGTGCTCAGGTCGGACTGAGGCTTTGGAAAGTGCTCGGTCTGGCCGAGGCTTTTTGTAAGTGCTCAGCCTGACCGAGGCTTTGGAAAGTCTTTCGGTCTGCCGGCTTTTGTAGGTGCTCAGGTCGGACTGAGGCTTTGGAAGTGCTCGGTCTGGGCGAGGCTTTTGTAGGTGCTCAGGTCGGACTGAGGCTTTTGAAAGTGCTCGGTCTGGGCGAGGCTTTTGTAGGTGCTCAGGTCGGACTGAGGTTTGGAAGTGCTCGGTCTGGGCGAGGCTTTTGTAGGTGCTCAGGTCGGACTGAGGTTTTTGGAAGTGCTCGGTCTGGCTGAGGCTTTTGCAAGTGCTCAGCCTGACCGAGGCTTTGAAAGTGCTTTGGAAGTGGCGCTGCAAATAAAAGTTTCATGGAAGCTACATTCAGACAGTTGAACTATAGGAAGTTGGAACTCCAGTCGATACTTGTATTATGTATTGAAAAAGGAAAATACAACAATTTTGACAATACAAAAGTAAGGATTCATTGATAGTAACGCTTCAGATGTTCAGCATTCCAGGGATGGGGAAGGTCTCGGCCATCCATATCTTGGAGTCGGTAAGTGCCCGGCCGTGGGCGGGCCTTCACCACGTAGGGCCCCTCCCATTTGGCTGCCAACTTGCCCTCGGTTGGATTCTTTGTGGCAAGAGTTGCTTCTCTCAAGACAAGGTCGCCAGTAGAGAACTCCCGTGGTCGGACTCTGCGGTTGTAGTGTGTTCTCATTTTCTGCTGGTACGAAGCCAATCTGACAGCAGCAGTCTCTCTGAGTTCTTCGATGAGATCCAGGTCTGCTCGACGGAGTTCTTCGACTGAGGCGAGATCTGGATGTAAGACCCTGGGGGTGGGCAGACCGACTTCTACAGGAATGACCGCCTCAGCGCCATATGTTAAGCGAAAAGGGGTTTCCCAAAGAGAGTCCCGATGGTTGAGCCAGAGTACATGTGGTAGTTCCTCAGCCCAGAGGCCTTTAGCAGCTTCGAGCATAGTTTTGATGATCTTCAGGAGAGAGCGGTTGGTGACCTCAACTTGGCCATTTGCTTGGGAATGACCGGGGAAAGAGAAGCATGGTTGAATTTGGAGATCTACACAAAATTTCCTGTATTTAGCGTTGTCGAACTATTTGCCGTTGTCGGAGACGATGGCCTGAGGGATGCCAAATCTGCAGACAATCTATTGCCAGATAAACTTGGTGGTGTTCCGCTCGGTGATTGTGGCGAGGGGTTCTGCCTCGACCCACTTGGTGAAGTAATCAATGGCAACAATTGCGGACTTGGTCTGGCCTCGACCAGTGGGAAGTGGACCAACTAGGTCGATACCCCATTTGGCTTAACGGGTAAGAGTGCAGGGTGATCACCTTGGGAGGAGCATGGGGATGTTGGCGGCCGACACTTGTCGCATTTCAGACAAATCGAGGCATCTTTGTTGAGGTCGGCGAGTAACTGTCTGAGTACTTTGTGCGAGAGACCTGCCACCCGAATGATTGCCGCAGATTCCTTCATGGATCTCTTACATTACATAGGTTGCTTGGGCGGGGCTGAGACATCGCAGGTACGGTCGTGAGAAACCGCGCTTGTAAAGGACGCCGTCGACCAGAATGTAGTTAGCCGACCGAGCCCTGACCTTGGCAGCCTGCTGTTGGTCATCTGGGAGTTCTCCAGTGGTCAAGAAGAGAAAGATGTCGGATGCCCAAGGGATGGGTTCCGTCTGAAGGAATTGCACTTCTTTCAGGTTGGGTGAGATGGCTGGATGAGTCAGGTATTCGAGGCGAACTCCATGACTGAGGTCGGATTGGTCGGCGGAGGCCAGCTGGGCCATCTCATCTGCTTTGGAGTTTTCCGCCCTAGGTATGTGTCTGATCTGGAAGGTGTCGAAGAGGCGGACTAGGGTGAGTGCCATGTCTCTGTAAGTCCGCATTGTGGTATCCTTGGCATCGAATTCACCCGTGATCTGGCCGACGATAAGTTGGGAGTCACTGAACACGTGGATGTGGCTAACACCAATGTCTTTGGCTAAACGAAGTCCTGCTATCAATGCTTCGTATTCGGCCTTATTGTTGCTGGCCGCGAACAAGAGGCGGAGGGCACATTTGAAATAGCCCCCTTCGGGGGATGTGAGGATGAGGCCAGCCCCGCTTCCTTCCCTGCGAGACGAGCCGTCAACATTGAGTGTCCAACAATGAGGATCTTCGGGCTTTGGTGGAGTCGGGGGGGGTGCAGGGTTAGTGGTTGAAATTTGGATTGGTAAATTCAAGATGAAGTCGACTCTGGCTTGCCCTTGATTCTTTGTCCCGGGCGATAAGAGATGTCGAATCGCTTAGTTCTCGACCCTTTGCATGAGCTCTGCTGAGAGCTCTGGTTCTTTGCATGACCTTCTTCGTGGTCGGTGAGAACCACTATCGAATGGGCTTGGAAGTAGGGGCGGAGTCGTCTGGACGCGGTGACCAAGGCCAGGGACAGCTTTTCTAATAGGGGGTAGTTCTGCTCCGCTCCCTTGAGAGCCCGGCTGATGTAGTAGACCGGCCGTTGGACTGAGCCGTCCTCTCTGATGAGCGCTGCACTGATTGCGGTGCTTGATACTGCTAGGTAGAGGAAGAGGGGCTCGCCGGTAATTGCTTGTGAGAGAAGGAGAGGATTGGCCATGCACTGTTTTAACTGTTGGAAGGCTTCTTCTGATTCGGTTGTCCATTCAAAAGTCTGCCGTAGTACTTTGAAAAATGGTAGGCACTTATCCGTTGCGCGGGAGATAAAACGGTTAAGGCTGCCACTCTGCCGATGAGCCTTTGGACCTCTTTAACGGTTTTGGGTGACTGCATCTCGATCAAGGCCTTGATCTTCTCAAGGTTGGCCTCGATGCCGCGCTGACTGACCATGAAGCCCAGGAACTTGCCAGATCCTACGCCAAAGGCACACTTCTCTGGGTTGAGCTTCATCTGATATTCGCGAAGGGTGGCAAAAGTCTCTCGTAAGTCGGAGAGGTGGTCGGTGGAGAGTTTGCTCTTGACTAGCATATCATCCACATACACTTCCATGTTTCGTCCGATCTGATGGTGGAAGACTGTATTCACCAAACGTTGGTAGGTGGCCCCAGCGTTCTTTAGGCCGAACGGCATGACACGGTAGTGGTAAGTGCCCCGGTCGGTGATAAAAGATGTGTGTTCCTGGTCGGATGAGTGCATCACGATTTGGTTGTACCCTGAGAAAGCATCCATGAAGCTGAGCATTTGATGACCGGCCGTGGCGTCGACCAGCAGATCAATGCGGGGAAGAGGATAGCTATCTTTGGGACAAGCTCGGTTCAAGTTGGAGTAGTCGACGCAGAGACGCCACTTGCCATTGTTTTTACGAACCAGGACCACGTTGGACAGCCACTTAGGATAATCCACATTTCGGATAAACTGGGCCTCGAGAAGTTTGTCAACCTCTGCAGCTATGAGATTGTTGCGCTCTGGATGGAAAATGCGCTGCCTTTGTCGGTAAGGTCGGAAATGAGGCTCGATACTGAGGCGGTGGGTGATGAAAGAGGTCGATGCAGCATGTCGCATGAGTCCAGCGAAGACGTCTCGTGTTCGGTCGAGAGAGCGGTGGTCGCCTTTGCTTGGGAAGGCGGTTGGTGCCGATTTTTTAGATTTTGAGTGGGTTGGTGGGATCGATGTTAAACCGACGAGTTCCTCCACGGGTTCGCCTAATCGCTTCATCCTCATCTCGGACGTCAAGTCCTTCAATGATCATTGCCTCCTTCGGTTTGACCTCTTTAAGTGAGGCCACATAACATTCTCTAGCGACGATCTGTTCTCCTCTTACTGCTCCGACCCGAAATCAAGAGGGAACTTAGGGCAAGGTGGTAGGTGGATGTGATGGCTTAGAAGGCATTGAGGCGGTACGGCGAGGATGATGTTATGTGAGAGGCAACCAACAACAAGAAAAGTAAGCAACTTCGTCGTCTGCGGGGGATATTCTCCAATGGTGATGGGGAGGTCAGTGGAGCCGACCGCGGTCACTGGCGCGCCGGTGGAACCAACCTGGGGAGTTTGGAGTGGGGCAGCTCTCTTCCCCGATCTTCAGTTGGCGGAAGCAGTTGAGGAATATGATGTCCGACGAGCTGCCATTGTCAATGAGGACCCGTCTGACCTTATAATTGGAGAGGACAGTGGAGATGACAAGGGGATCATCGTGTGGATAACGGATGCCTGCACAGTCGGCGTCCGTGAAGGTAATGGGCTCTGTCCACTGCTTGGGTTGCTTGGGGGGTCGGTCGACCGTGGCAACTGTCTTGTCTGAGCCCTGTCGTATCTTTCGAAGCTCTGCCCTCTGAGCTGAGCGAGATGGTCCACCACAAGCAAGACCACCTGAAATAACTCTGATTTCACCAACTGGCGGAGGCGGATTACCTTGAGGCCGAGGTTGTTGGTGGGGTCGATCATGCCCCTGGTCTGCTGGAGCTGGTCGCCGTGGAGGGGTATGCCTGTGATTGTCTCTGTGGGGTTCGGTCCTTTGCCTCTACTGAGGGCGGGTATCTGTGAATCGGCTCAGGCGCCCCTGGCGAATGAGGGTCTCCACTTGGTCTTTGAGGCTGATGCAGTCGTCGGTGTTATGGCCATGATCCTGGTGGAAACGGCAATATTTGGACTGGTCTTTACGACTGGAAGGGTTCCGTGGAGGAAGAGGCCACTTGAGGGGGTAGTCTCGTTGGATCTGGTTAAGAACTTGTTCCATGGGAGTATTGAGGGGGGTATATTGCTCGAACCGACCGGGGGGTCTGGCTGGGGTCGACCGGTCGGCGCGAGGGGGTCGGTCGGCATAACGGGATGTTTGGTTATGGTGCCGGGTGTTACTGGGTTCTTGGTCTTTCCTCTTTTCTCTGGGGGCCAGATATTTAGTTGTGGAGTCTTGCCGAGCGGCTAGAGAGTCCTCGGCATTCATGTACTTTTGGGCTTTGGAGAGCAGGGCTGCCATAGATGTTGGGGGGTTCTTGGAGAGGGAGAAGAGGAAATCGGATGATCGCAGACCAGCCATGAAGGCGGTGAGGATGACTTTATCATCATTTTTAGCAACTTGTAAGGCTTCGGTGTTGAAGCGAGTGACAAAGCTGCGCAGTGACTCCCCCTCTGTCTGACGGATGTTGAGGAGTTGGGTCGCCGGTCGTCGCTGGCGTTGGGCCCCGATGAAGTGGCCCAGGAAGGAGTCACTGAGGTGTTGAAATGTGGAGACCGAATCTGGTGGTAACTGACTGAACCATAGCCGAGCCGACCTCTTCAGTGTCACAGGAAAGGCTTGGCACATGATTTCGTCAAGGAAGGCATGGAGGATCATGAGTGTACGGTAGGTCTCCAGGTGGTCAACGAGGTCGGTTGTTCCGTCAAAGGGGTCGATGGTAGGCATTTTGAACTTGGGGGGTAGGGGTTTGTCTCGGATGGAGGCGACAAACGGGGAGTTTGCTGTAGTGGAGGGCTTATGTTGGATGTTCTGCATGACCCCTTGGAGTTGGAGTTTCATGGCTCGGAGTTCAGCGTCCCAAAGGGGAATGTTGTCACCACCAGAGGGAGATAGATGTTGGACGCTGCTAGCTTCTCCCTCGGGAGCTGGAGCTATGACTGATGGACGTGGGGGTGGATGGGGTGGATTTATATGTGGGTGAGTGGGTTGCAAGCCCCCCGAGTTGGGAGGATTGGGTTGCGGGACAGTATGGCCTGGGACTTGTTCTGGATGCGGTGGAATATCTGGAGGTGGTGGAGGAATAGGGAGGTTTCGTTGGAGCAGAGCGTTGATTAAGGCCTGGTTTTGTTCGGCCATACGGTTGATGCTATTGGTGAGCTCGATGAAGTACTGTGGTGGGTTGTTCGGATTGGGAGGGTCGGTCTGGTGATCGGCAGCGTTATGGTGGGAAGCCATGGATCTGGTCGTTACCATGCACGTAACGGGTGAAGTGAAATAGGTTGCTGGGAAAGGGTCTCCGGCGGCAATGAACACAACTGGCGCACGGACAAACCGGTTTCCCACAGACGGCGCCAACTGATAATACAGTGAGTCCTCGTGAATGGACTGGACCGATCCAAGCTCCTCAAGCCCACTGGGTACCCTGCAAGCAAGTTCAATCGGGGAACGGGGTAGTCCCCCGGCGAACCCTCCGACGTATGAATTAGAGAAGGTGATGGACAAAAAATGTAGAGAGAGAGAGATAGAGGATGGGAAACTTAACCTTCTTCTTGTCCTCGAGCTTTGCTTATATCCTCTGGTAATCATTTCGCTGTCTTAGCCGTTCTGACCTTTTTTTGCCGAAAGCTTGCGCCGTGGTTCGTCTCGTTCAGGGTGAGGGGGCGTCATTCCGGCTGAGGAGTGTTGTTGCAATAAATGCGGTGATGGGTTGCATTAATGGTGATGTGCTGTGGCAATAACTCTGCAGATCTTTGTCTGCTGACATGGCCTGTTCTGCACCCGCCACGTGTCCGGGCATCATTGGCCTTCCCTGCTCAGTTGGCCTCCAGCTGTACCGGGTTTCACTAACCGGGTTGTGCAATGGGGTCTAGATGGTGGGCTTGGGTTTACTCATGGTGGGCCGTGATCCTTGTGGGCCTATCCCTGTCAGGTTTCGTTTTGGAAAATAATAATTTTAGTTTGAAAGTTAAAAAATTTATAATTTGTAATAAAAAATTAAAGATTTTATTTATTTTTTATACTTTTTCATATCTTTTCGTAAAAAAAATTAAAAAGTCATTCCAAACATATAAGTTTTGTTATCTCATATTTTAACCAAAAAGTCAAAAAAATACTAAAATAGTCTGTTTCTAAACGGGACCTTTTCATTTTGCCAAAAAAATGTTTTAGATCTATCAATACACTTATTCTAATCAAATGGTCAACTGTAATTAGGAATGTGTAAAATATTGTCTAATCCATTAAAACCGTACAGATTCATACTTTAAAATTTATAATCCGCTAATCGAACCACTCCGCTCTGTTATAGTTAATACATATATACTTTTTAACCTTTAATAAAATATCAATGTAAAAATGAGTGTGAGAGATATTTAAGATATGAAATTTATTACAAATTAGTAGTTATATATGAAACATATTATGTAAAATTACTTTATGTTATATATTTAAAAAATATTATGCAAATTGGTGTTATATATTATACAAATGTATGATAATTAGTTAGAATATTTTTTAATCCGTCAATCCGACAAAAACCGTTTAAACCGTAATTTATCAATCTGCTAATCCAACAGCCCGTTATTCAGTTTGTAATTTTACTCTTAAACTGCACGAACCGCATCGCGCACGCCCTGAACTGTAGTTAAAAAAATTTGATTCAAAATAAGATTAATTCATAAGTTATTTAAAAAATTAAAAATTAAAACAGCTAAAAAGTTATGAATATATCAAAACAAACTAATTTTTTTTAACATTAACTTTTTGTTGATTTAATTTTAGCTAAATTAATTAATTTTTAACATTAACTTTTTGTTGATTTAATTTTAGCTAAATTAATTAATTTTTAAAGTGAACCCCAAATGAAACCAAACATACCTCTTAGTCAAACAAGCCAATATAAATATACCAATAGCACAAACAAGCCAATTAGTTTGACTCTTCCCTCTATAGAATCTATATCATTCCTTCATTATTATTATTTTTGGGTGAATCATCAATTTATTACAGTTTTGCATGTTATTCTGTGAAGGAATTCAAACATATTAACCGGAATCATTTGATATTTGAAGTGGCATTAAGCTGGTTGGTACTATAGATACCTCCAAGTAATTTCTTCCTATGTCCACCATGCGAATTTGTTTCCTAAAATACACGACACTCAATACATGTAATATACGAATAAAATTAAATTCATGCAAGTGTATTTGGAAAATTGCGTAAGTTTTTATAAATATACGTAAGTTAACCTATAAAAATTTAGAAAATTACAACTAACGTATATTTGTGAGAATTTACGTGATTTTATGATAAAATTTATATATATTTGTGAGTATCATATGTACTTTGCACACCCAAACATAGGCGCTATAATAATTTCAGTTAACATAAAGCAGTAAGTACCGGTAAAGAATCACTAAGGCCTTGTTTGGGAATAGACTATTTTAGTAACTTTTTGGATTTTCATGAAAAAACTGTACAGAAAAGTAGAGAGAGTGGTGTGATAATTTATAATAACTTTTTGACTAAAATATATAGTTGACAAATGCGACCTATGTACAATTGTATGTATTGAAAGATATTACATTAGTGTTCTATCTCTATACTTATTCCTTTCACTAGAGCAGCAAACAAATCGAGTTGAGTTAGGGCTCGAGCTTGACTTGTTTAGTTGTTAAGCTTAATTATTCAGCTCGAGCTCGGTTTGATAATTAATCAAGCTTGAGCGCTGATTAATGAAATTTTATTTTATTATTTACACTATTTCAATAAAAAAAGATACTTATATTATTTAATATATAAATTGTATATTTATGCTATCATTATTTATACATATTTTTATATCATTTAATATCCAAATAATATAATTATTCTATCATTTAAATAAAGATAAACAAATTGAACTTATTCGAGCTTGAATTCGTTTATTAAACGAGTCTAAAAGTCAAATTTGAGCCTATTTATTTATTTAATGAACCAAGTCAAATCAAACCCTTAATGAGCCAAGCCGAGCAAAGATCACAAACAATTCGATTCATTTGTAGCACTACTTTTCACCAATAAAATTTTCTTTGTTGTTCCAAAAAAAAAAAAAGAAGGAAAGATATTAGGGTAAATTACACTTTGCCGCCCCTTTATTTTGCACTAAATCTCACTTTGGCTCTACACATAAAATCATGACAGTCAACCCCCTGCACTTTTGATAAAATTTCACTTTGGTCTCTCCATATGAAATTGTGTCAATCAACCCCCTATACTTTTGGTCAAATCTCATTTTGATCTATACACAAATATCAGTCTCATTTTTGTTACTCAATTATTTTAATCTTTAACAGAATCTACTCATGTGATAAGAATGTTACTATGACATGCGAGTAAGAAAGGAAAATCATCTATATTTTCCACCAATGCACTTTATCCTAAAATTTACATTAAAATATGATTATATTAGGCTAAAACATAACGTAGATTGTAAACAACTAAGAAGATGAATTAGGGTTTTACATAAATTGAAATCACGAAATTCTATTTTTTACAGTAACACAGTCTTTTATCTATTCATCTTTATTTCTCTTTGATTTCTTTGTTGTATTTTTTTTTTATTTCAAAAGTTTTATTTTTTTGCCTTTTTACCCCAATTTTTATCATACGAATATATATATATTATATAACTTTCATGTGCTTATCACGTATGACAAAATATATTGGTAAGAAACATGGATGATTTTTCTCTTTTACTCTCATTTCATAGTTATATTTTTGTCATATAAATGGATTTTGTTAAAGATTTAAAAATGAAGTAACTAAAAAGAGACATTGATACTTGTGTAGGGATCAAAGTAAAATTTGAGTAAAAGTACATGAAGTTAATTGTCACGATTTTATATGTAGAGACTAAAATGAGATTTAACCAAAAATATAAGAAATTAAATATCATAATTTTATATATAAAGATTAAAATGAGATTTGTTACAAAATACAAATGTGTAAAGTGTGATTTACCAAGATATTATATTGTATATTATTTGCTGCAGCATTGAACTTCCTAAAGTCTCAACTAACAGAAATGCCTCATACACCCACTGGGGGTCGACCCCCAGTGAGGTGGCGCCCTGTGATTGGGTGAAAAAAATAGTTTTTCTTTTTCTTTTTTTTTTATGTTTTCAGCGAATGAGAGCTGGACAGCTCACTGGGGGTCGGACCCCCACTGGGGGTCGGAAGCGCTGTTGCTCAACTAAACCATTCAAAATTCTACGTGCTACTCCCATGGACGTGGCCATATGAGTAGTGTGTAAAATATTCATAGTACTAACATATGCCCATATCTAAAGGTACGGTATAAATAATATTAAGATTAAAATGTAGTTATAAAAATATATTTAACAGACTGTACTCTACAATCCAAACAAATCAAACATAAAAAAAAATTTAATGAAACCCAAAGATCTTAAACCTCAAAAACAGGTTCTAAATGCTTCTTTGGAGTCCTTTGTTGTTCCTAAAATACAGAAAAATTTGTAGAGCATTATTGCAATAAGAACAACAAAAAAGTAATTCCAATTTCAAGTGTAAGCATAACAAATTGGTTAGACCAACTCCCCAAAGCTATTTGAAATGAAAAATATTACATGAATCATCCTAAAGCACACAACATAGAATAACCAAAGTATTGAGAAGCACTTTTGTCGAAAATAAAAAGAAAAAATATGAAGAAAATTTAGCTCCTCTAGTGAATTAAATGTGAAATAGAATGGTTATTACACAATGTCATAAAGCAACCTGCAAAAAATATATATATATATATTCACAATTATGGTTGCTAAGCCTACCCATCATCTGTGAATTAACAAACTACTTAAACAATACCTAATTATCCTCTCGGATCACAACACATAATTATTAACTCTACACCTGGGCCAAACAAAAAAAATTGAATAGGAGAAAAAAAAAATTAGAAAAATACCAAATAGAAATATACCAAACAGAGAAAACTACATAATCATTCTGTTCTAGAGAGGTTGTTTTTGAATTGGGTAAGACAGAGAAAGTAGTAGAATCTCATATAAGCTCATCATTTAATTTATTTATTTATTAGAGAAACAAAAAAAGAGAGTAGTTTTCGGAATATAGAAATGGTAGAGACTAAGAAATTGGCTACAGAAAATATAACACACACACATCTATTCTATCATTGAACAAAATTGTTTTCATCTCCAAATGCAAGATGACTACTTTTTGCAAAGTATTGTTGTGTGATTATCAATTTTTATACCAAATTTATATATCATTTCGACATGTAATCATAGAATTAGTACATCAAACCACACCTTTCATGCATTAAAATACGCATATGCATGACATAAAGATGCCTCCTCAAACGATAAAAGGGCAATTGGTTCAGAAGGTTGAAACTGAAATGGCTAACAAAAAATAAAAATAAATAAATAAAATAAAATCCCAATCAACAAATCCAACTTCTAAGAGACTGGGGGATTATAATGGAACCTACTACAACTGTATAGGGATAACTTGAAAATGGAGCCTAATAGCAAGAGGAATAATATATTATTTAACTGTATAGTATACAGATAAATTGTCATTTTTTTCCCTATCATATTCCATATCAGTTTAGGTGTTTTCTTTTGTCTAACATTAACAATACATTATTTAAAAGAAATACAAATAAAACAAAAATGATTGCCCATAACAGGATAAGATAATAAAATTATGGAAAGAAATCTTCTTAACCACTATAATACTGTTTTTAAATTCAACACTTTAGTTTTGATCGTTTGTCTAGAATATCTACACATAACATAATATGTGCAATTGAAATTGTTTTGCTGGGAGATAGGTGGTGAGAGTAGAAAGCAAATTACACATAACAAATCAAGAACTTTTGGAAGAGAACTTTCAAAACTTATGTTTATGCAAATTGTGAGACACTCATATAACTCAACAAATCAAGAATATAATAAAAACAAAATAACACATGCAAACTATATTTATAATGGTAGCCAAATCATGTTTTCTGTGATTAGTGAAATATGCAACTCACTGAACTGTGCATATCATTTCATGTCTGCCAGGGGGTGGGGGTGAAGAAGTAAAAAATGTTTCAATATAATGTTAAACCGGACGATTAAATACCTATTTACCCCAATCTATCACAGAATCTGAAATTAAATGACAAAAATAGGAGTTAAAAATATGTTCCACTGATTAAATACCTATTTACCCCAATCTATCACAGAAGCTGTGGAAGTTACACTTATGGATTCAAAAAATAAAATGAAATCAATAATCAAACAATTAGTAGCAGTCAAGGATTCTTCAAAATTAAGTGAAATTAAGGTTTTAGTTCACTCACGATTAGGGTTCTTCACTTTGAATCTTGGAATCTATGACAACCCTCACATCTGATTAGTGCTAATCTATGATTAAGCATGTTAACTGACTGATTGACTGAAATTCTGAACTGATTGATTGAGTGTATTAGCTTTAATGTATGTCTATCTGTTTGACTGCTAAATTATCTGTTCTTGTATTATGTTTAAACTGCAAATTGAAGGCCTTATCAGTGGCCGAATCCGAAATTAATTAGCACTTCATGTTAATTAGAATTTATGTGATTTTATGGTATATTTAATTGGAATTTGATTTGGTATGATTAAATTGGATTAAATAAAGCTAAAATTACATAAGTTAGACTTATTTACCCTTTTGTCATTTAGTAGCCTACCTCTACAACACTTTGAGACTTGATTTTATATCATTTCATCAGCCCATTTCTTGAGCCTAACCGACTAGAGAGAGAGAGAGATAGGAGATAGTTTGAGTTCAACAAGAATTGCTTGAAAAATTAGAAGAATTGAAGAGTAGATTGCAAATTGAACTAGTATATCTTGAATTCAAGACTTAAGGTAAGGAGTTCTTCCTTTAAATTGTGTATTCAAGTTGTTCTTGCATAGTTCATGGAAGTTTAAAGTTTAGGGTCTAGAATTGGTACACAATGTTGAATTGAAGCTTAAATCATGCATGCATGTGCATATCACGAAGTTTGAAGTTGTTTCCATGGAAATTCTTGCATACATGTCCACATTTTGTTATAGTCTATGAATTCACCATGTTCTTGAGCTAGAACTTGCATTTGATCATGTATTTGAAGCTTTGAATTCAATTGAATACATGCATGTTATGTTTGACCATGTTCTTGAAGTTTTAAATGAATTTGTATTTAATTAAGCTACCTTTGGGCTTCGAATTCTCAAATTGATCTTTGAAACATGTCATATTATGAGTTTACAGGTGTTTTCCAGAAAATTAGCCCAAAAGGATCGGATTTGATGCTTTAAAAGTTGGTTTTGAGTTTGAAGGTTCAATCTGGAAATTCCAGAATTTGAACCTACGCTCGAGTGTAGAACTTCACGTTCGAGCGAGCACTCTGAATTCATGCAGTCCGCTCGAGCAGAGAAAGTGACGCTCGAGTGGGAAATGCATGTATCCAGTACTTTCATGTGATTTATAGTCCGCTCGAGCGAGGGAGTACACGCTCGAGCGAGGACTTGTGTCTCACGCTTGAGCAGGGGTCGAGCGCCCGTTGAGCGTGAATTTCATGCATCCAGTACTTTTGCCATGTTTTACAGTCCGCTCGAGCAAAGGAAGTTACGCTCGAGCGGAGATCCTTTGTCTGCATGTCCGCTCGAGCGTAGAAAGCCACGCTCGAGCGAGACCCCTGTTTTCTGAAAATTTTGAAAAGTGTTTTAAATACATCTTTGCATCCTCTTTCTATCCTAGGCATTCATAGGGCATACTTAAGGCATCTTAAGGAGGATATTGATGTAGAACCACACCGAGGCAAATTAGGGATTAAGTTATTATTTTCCAACCGTAGCTCAAGGTGTTAGTTCGCTTAATCGTGTAGGGTTGGCATCCGAGGACGCTCTAGCTGCTTATAACCCAGTGCTCTGTGAGTAACAATGTTGTAAAGATATGTTCAATCATGAATATTTTCTGAATGAACAACTGTACTGCTTTCTGAAATGATATTTCTTACTGAAGGAATGTTTGTCCTATTTGTGAACTGTATTCGTGGCATCCATAGCAATTTACTATTACTGGACTGTACTGCTACTATCATAGAGATCTCTGTCGGTTCCCATATTTGGAACCACTACTGTTTACTGATATGATGGCCATCAACTGACTGTTCGGTCTGTTAAGACCTACTCTACTGTTTTGCTATTAGATATACCACATATGACTATTATAGTTTCTGAATGAATGTTATGGCATGAAATATGAGCCACAAACTGAATGACTGATATACTGATAAATGATTGTTTTCAATACTGAAAGGACATTCATTCTTAACCTCTTTACGCATATGTTATTCACTGGGCTTTAGCTCACTGCTCATATATATATATATATATATATGTAGGTGTTCAGGCACCGGACCGTTGCTAGTGTTCAGGCACCGGACCGTTGCTAGAAGCGTCAGGCTAAGCTCCCCTTTTGTCAAAGCCAACCACTGTGCCTTACTGAGAGGTTCTAAGTCCTTCAAGTTAGGGCTTTTGGGGGTGTTTTAGATTTCTCCATTTTTGTATCTGTTTTAGTAATATTGTATAGACTGTACCTGTACTATACTGTTATGGTGGGGATCTAGTCCCTAACCTGAATATCTGTATATGATGTATGTACATACTGTTTTGTTTCGAATCTAAATATGTTTTGAAAAAATCTTTTTGCATACAGACTGTCACAGCTCATTGGACATCTTTATACTACTGTTTTGGCTTCCGCCAGCCCCTGCACTCTGTATTACTGTTTTACTGTTAAGCAGGCCTTCGGTAATCTTGAATTACTGGCCGGTTACGGTGCTAAACCCATAGGGGCGGGTTTGGGTCGTGACAGAATGATATCAGAGCGATATTAAACCACGAGTTATACCGCACACACGTGTCCAAATGAGCTATAGAATGTCCTAGAAAAGTGAATAGGGCATTGCATGAACATTGAAAAAGTGTGTGTGGCCATGACATGTTTATGTGTGCTATTGTGTTAATATGTTAAGTATGCAACTGTCTATATTTATAATCGCCATATTTGTCTAAAGTGAAATGGAGAATGCAAGAACTACTGATGAAACTGAATCATCTGACGCCAGAATGGCAAGATTAGAAAGAATAGTGGAATTGTTGACCGAAGCCTTAAGGCAATAGTAACAACAGAACCAAAAGCCCCCACCTCCTCCGGTACAGTCGGAACAGAATGTGAATGATGACATCATTGCTCTAACACAAAAGTTCAGTAAGATGAAACCGCCAACATTTCAGGGAGGCCTTGAACCATTGAAGGCCGAAGCGTAGGTGCTAGAAACTGAAAAATTATTTGAAGCGTTTCCGTGTTCTGAAGCACACAAAGTGCAACTGGCTACCTTCACCTTACAAGAAGAGGCCAGAAGATGGTGGATGCTGGTCTGCGACACCAATACTGGTATGAATTGGGCTCAGTTTAAGGGAGCCTACTTTGAGAAATACTTTCCACAGTGTGTCAGAGACCGTAAGGTAACCGAGTTTGAACAGTTGAGACAAGGTACCATGTCCGTAGCTGAGTATGAGTCAAAGTTTACTGAACTCGCCAGATATGCACCGCACATGGTTGGCACTGATTACAATAAGGCCAGGAAGTTTGAAGGCGGCCTGAATGTAGAAATTCTTGACAGAATCAACGTTTTGAAATTGCTGAAGTACGTGGATGTTCTTGATCGAGCAATAATGGCTGAGTCGAACATTGAAGCATTGAAACAAACTGAAACACCAGCGTCTGAATGACGTGGTAAGAGACGGGGTTTTAAATTTAAGAAAGGCCGGAACAGTTCATTAAATAAAAAGCAAAATACGGGGTCGACAACCAGTTTCAGTCAAGGAAGTGGTTCCATACCGCCCTGTTCTAAATGTGGTAAGAAACATAAAGGGGTTTGTTATAAAATTTCAGGTGCTTGTTACAAGTGTGGCAAGGTGGGCCACATGGTCAAAGATTACCCTTCTGCTCCTCAGGGCAATAGTAAAGCTGCAGCCAGCGCAGCAGCATCAACTGCTCCACCGAAACCCAACCCCAAAGCCACTAGAAAAGAGCCTATGAGGCAAGGCCGAGTGTTCGCACTCGTACCGGGAGATGTACAGAATACCGAGACCGTAATGTCAAGTATACTCTCAATTTGTGCTCAAAATGCTTATGTTCTGATTGATTCGGGGTCTACACATTCATATGTATCGCATGCTTTTTCGCGAAAATTAAATAGACCACTGGAACCTATGAACTATCTGTTAGCTGTATTTTCACTTGTTGGAAGATCTATGACTTGTGCTTATATGTATCCTGCATGTGAAATTATTGTTGGGGATGTTCATTTGTATATTGATTTACTGCCTCTGAATATTGATCACTTTGATGTGATATTGAGAATGGACTGGTTAACGAAATATCATGCTACCATAGACTGTGTAACAAAACAAGTTGTTTTCCGTCCACCTAGTTTACCTGAATTTTTGTTTAACGGAGTTGGTCTAGTACCTCCCCCATATCTGATTTCATCCATGAAAACTTTTAAACTAATTAGAAAGGGGTGTAAGGGGTATCTATGTTCCGTATTGACCGTACCTACTGATGCTAACACTGATGTGAACAGTATTCCTATAGTGTCACGGCCCAAACCCACCCCTATGGGTTTAGATCAGAATCGCCAAGAATCCGAGATTACAAGGCTGCTAATAAGAAGACAAGAATACAGTCTGAGGGCATGACGGAAGCCAATACAGTAAATAAACAATATCCAATGAGCTGTGACAGTCTATATGCAAAAAGACTTTCCATACAAATATGCAGTCAGTGACAAAACAGTGTGCACAATATTTACAATCGTCCAGAACAGGGACCTAATCCCTATTAAACAATACAGTAACAGTCATGTAGTCTATACCGTTACACAAAACAGATACAGAGATAGACGGGGGAAAATTAAAACACCCCTAAGCCATAGCTTGGCAGGCTCAGAGCCTCGCAGTGAGGCACAGTGGTTGGCTTGACAAAAAGGGGAGTCTAACCCGCGCTCCTAGCTCCGGTCTGGTGCCTGAACACCTACATATATATAAGCAGTGAGCTAAAGCCCAGTGACTAACATAATGCGTAAAGAGGTTAAGAATGGATGTCCTTACAGTATTAAAAATAGTCAATTGATTCAGTGTATCAATCATTCAGTCATATCAGTCATATGTGGTACATCCATTAACATAGCAGTACAGTAAACAGTAGGTCTTAAAACACCGAACAGTAAATAATGGCCATCAATCAAGAAATGAGTGGTTCCAACAAAGGAACCGGAGATCTCTCAGTAATAACAATAAGCGATGGTTACTAAGGATGCCTGTCTGATTCGAGAATATAGGACATACATTCATTCAGTAAACAATATGATTCAGAAAGCAGTTCAGTTAAACAGTCAGAAAACATTCTCAGTTGAACATATCTTTACACAATTGTTACTCACAGAGTTCTGGGCTACGACTAGGCTAGAGCGCGTCCCCAGATGCCAACCCTACACAGTTTACAGGATGAACACACACTAAGTTATACGGTTGGGAAAGATAATAATTTAATCCCTAATTGCCTCGGTGTGTTCTACATCTATATCCTTATTAAGATGTCTTAAACTAGGTCTAAGAATGCCTAGGATGGAATGAGGATGCAAAGATGCACTCAGAAAACATTTTCAGAATTTTCAGAAAACGGGGGTCTCGCTCGAACGTAGCTTTCTATGCTCAAGCGGACATGCAAACAAAGGAGCTCCGCTCGAGCGTGACTTCCGTCGCTCGAGCAGACTGTAAGCTACAGAGAAAATACTGGATACTCAAAATTCACGTTCGACGGGCGCTCGATCCTCGCTCGAGCGTGAACTCTCTCGCTCGAGCGGATTGCAAGCTCATGCAAAGTACTGGATGCACGCATTTCACGCTCGAGCGTCACTTTACTCGCTCGAGCGGAGGGCATGATCACAGAGTGTACGCTCGAGCGTGGAGTTCCTCGCTCGAGCGTAGGTCCAAAATCTGGAAATTTCATATTTGAACCTCAAGTTCAAAACCAAGTTTTAATGCACTAAACTCGATCCTCTTGGGCCAAATTTCTGGAAAACATTTGTAAACACATAGAATAACATGTTTCAAAACTCAATTTGATAAATCAAAGCCCAAGGGTGTTTCAATTAAATCCAATTTCAAACCAAATTCCATAAATATGATCTCAAATGAACATGCATGAACTTTAAACAATTTTCAAGCTTCAAAACATGCTCTAATGAGCCAATTCTTTTCAAAACAAGATGAAATCATGGTCTATCACACTATTATGAACATGCATGCACCAATTGCCATGAAATCAACATCAAAATGCAAGAATAAACACATACATGCATGATATAAACTATAATTCAACACTATTGAACCAGTTCTTGACTTAACTCTTTAAACTACCATGATCCATGCTAGGAGGAACTTAAATACACAATTAAGAGGATGAAATTCATACCTAGGTTCCTCAATTCCAAGTCTAGAGCTCACTTATGCACTTAAGCTTTCAATTCCTCAAGATTCAAGCCAATTCTCTATGTTGAATTCACTATTCTCACTTTCTCTCTCTCTTGGTCGATTGTGGTGTTCAAAATTGGCTGATGAAATGTTCGCTAAGTGTATAACAAAGCTTCAAGTATAGCCCATGTAGTGGGCCACTCAATGGCATTATGGTGATCAAGTCAAATTATGCAATTTAGCTTATTTTAATCTAATTTAATCATACCAAATCACATTTTAATTAAATACCCCATAAAATCACATAAAATCTAATGATTATAAAACATCAATTAATTTCGGATTCGGCCGCCGATAAGGCCTTCAATTTGCAGTTTAAAGGATAAAATGTGAACAGATAATTAAACAGGCAACAGATAGAAATGCAATATAACAGATATGCTTAATCAATTCAGTTTCAAATTTCAGTCAGTCAGTTCAGTATTTCAATTACTTCAGTTATCAATCATAATCAGTCTCAGTTTAACAATAATCGGTAGTTTATCGGTAAACAGTGGTGAGGGTTATTACATATAGTCAGAGAATTTTCAAATGATTTGCTAGGGGATTTGATTGACAGGGACATTAAGTTCACCATTGATGTGATTTCGGGCACACAGCCAGTATTTAAAACTCCTTATAGAATGGCACCGACTAAATTGAAAGAGTTGAAAGTTCAGCTGCAAGAACTGTTAGATAAGAAGTTCATTAGGCCCAGTACTTCACCGTAGGGCGCGCCAGTCTTATTTGTGAAAAAGAAAGACAGCTCATTGAGACTCTGCATTGACTACCGTGAACTGAACAAGGTAACAGTGAAAAATAAATATCCATTATCTCGCATTGATGATTTATTCGACCAGTTAGAGGGTACCCAAGTGTTCTCTAAAATTGACCTTAGATCTGGATACCACCAGTTGAAAGTCAAAACAGGGGACATTGAAAAAACTGCCTTTCAAACGAGATATGGACGTTACGAATTCTTAGTTATGCATTCCGGAGTTACCAATGCACCTGCTGCATTTATGGACCTTATGAATAGAATTTTCAAACCATACCTTGATGAATTTGTAGTTGTTTTCATAGATGACATTTTGATTTATTCCAAAAGCACGGAAGAACATGAACATCATTTGAGAATTGCCTTGCAGACCCTAAGAGAATGAACTGTATGCTAAACTGACAAAATATGAATTTTGGCTTGATAATGTAATGTTTTGGGGGCATGTGATCAGTAAAGATGGTATTACAGTTGACCCGTAGAAAATTGAAGCAGTAGTGAATTGGCCGCACTGCCTAATGTGACAGAAGTTCGAAGTTTCTTAGGCTTAGCCGGGTATTACAGGAGATTTGTGAAAGACTTCTCCAAAATTGCCTTACCGTTGACTCAGTTGACTCAAAAGGGGATGCCATTCGACTGGACCGATCAGAAAGAATCAGCTTTTCAAGAGTTAAAGACTCGACTTGTGACTGCACCGACTCTTACCCTACCCTCAGGTACGGATGGTTTTGATATATTTAGTGATGCTTCTTATAAGGGTTTGAGATGTGTTTTAATGCAGAATGGTAAAGTGATTGCGTATGCTTCCCGACAACTGAGACCGCATGAAAAGAACTACCTGACCCATGACTTGGAACTGACTTGGAACTTGCTGCAGTAGTCTTTGCACTGAAAATTTGGCGTCACTACCTTTATGGGGCAACATGTGAGGTGTATACTGACCACAAGAGTTTGAAATACTTCTTCACACAGAAAGAACTGAACATGAGGCAGCGCAGATGGTTAGAACTGATAAAGGATTATGATTTGTAAATTTTGTACCATCCCGAGAAAGCTACCACCGTTGCCGATGCACTGAGTCGGAAATCGAGTAAAAATTTAGCCTGTTTACTCACCGGTGTAGACGTCCCTGAATGCCCCGGGAGGAATGAGTCCCCCGTTCCGTTCATTTTGGGCTCACTACAGTTCGGACTCAAATTGTCACGGTTCTTAATCTGAACCAAAGAGTCCAAATCCGGCAAATCGTTTTGAGAAAACAGATTTTTTGAAAGAAGTGCCAAACATGGACTGCTTTGCCAAATACAAAGTCGCCACCTAAATATTTTATTTTTGGAAAAATTTAGGAAACCCTGACTCGTTTGCCTAAGGCCACGTGTCCGTCATCACCAAAGTTGCCTCGGCTCGGGAACTTGGGTACGATTGGGGAAGGTCACTTCGTGAGCACCCCCACTCGCCCGATCAAAGATCGGCCTCTACTAACCATGATATCTAGTTTTGAAAACATTATGCGTTCTTATTCCGGTTATTAGCCTAGATTTACTATGTGATGCCTGACATACAAGTATAGATCGATCGTCTGATTGGAACAAAACATTTCATGTTTGTTTTTGAAAGGTGGTTTGCTACTCGCAAGTAGGCTTAAAATGCAGATTTTGCCACCCTCAGGTGGGCTTAGAAAACATGGTTTTGCCACCTTCCTTGTGTTCTGCTGAGTGCCACCGGCTGGAGGAAACTATCACCGGCTGCTTGTGGTGGCCACCGGTTGCAAAATAGTCTGTCGTTTAAGAATACAAGGTGAAGGCTTGGCGGCAACAAAATTCTATGACGCCGTGCATAGTATTGGATTTTTGAGCATATTTATGCATGGCCAATGCTTCCTATCATGAATGGGACTCAAGGAAACATGGCTCTTGGTTCTAGGGCTATCAATTGTGCACCTTGGTGCATGAGAGCCTAAGATACCAAGGTTGCATTTCAATGTAAAAATGCATGCAACACAACAATGATAACTAAGTCCCTATCATGCCAAAGTCAAGGGCCTTAGTGACATGGGAATTGAGGTGTGTTTTGTCACTTGGAGTACAAACACCCCTCATTTCCCACACTTGGTTTGACACCCCAAACCAAGTAATGAAGTGCAACTCATGTAAACATGCATCAATAATGCACTATAAAAATTAGGATGCTAGCAAACTAAGTACCA